>KK121471.1:236178-247133 GCA_000611955.2 Stegodyphus mimosarum | reverse complement strand
AAATTTTAAAAAAAAAAAAAAAAAAGTTTTACAATGAAACACTTTATAGAAATGCAAATAATTTTACAGCATCACATGCAATATACATCTAAATTAAATTTCGCTTAATAATTAAATATATTTTCAGTCTGAACTCAAAAATCAATGAAAAACTATTTTCTCTTTCCAAAAAATGATCTCACAAAATATTTTTTGAAAATGTTAAGAATATAAATTCATATTTTTTGAAATATATATTGTAGAAGAATGGCAGAATAAAGAATTCATATGCTGATTACAAGAAACATCATTTCTTTTTTCCCCCTAGATATCAATTTACATCTATTATTTGAGATGCACAGGTTACTGCATATAATTTTGACTCCAAAACTGACACAAAAACACATCAAATGTAATTTTTTTCATTTCTAAGAAGTCTGCTTATTACCAATACAATCACCTGTAGTGCCAATGGTAACAGAGGTCATGGATAAATACTATTACCAATGCAACATCAGCTATGTCCCTCAGCTGCTTAAAGCTACAGTTCTGAAACTTTCTGACTTAAGGAACACTTTTTAGAATACACTACTCTAGCAGAACCTCTTAGGTGTATCCATCCTATGTCTTACAAGTTAATGATGTTTAAGAATAGTATTACAGGGGTAGGAAAATGTAGAGATAGTAAGGGAATATCTAAACAGTTGTGCAATATATTTAAAACATTTTAAAATTTAATATAAAATCTTAATTCATTCTCAACTTGATATTGTCAAAAGTAAGCCATACATTCCTTCCTAAGTTCAATAAAGTGAAACCAATTTGTGTTGCAACATATATTTAACATTATTGCTGAAAGCATCATTATGGTTGGTACAATGAATTCAGTTTCTGCAAGTCAATCATTACACGAAGCAATTACATTCAATATACATTCATTCATTATTTGTTATTTGAAATTTCTGTTAATCATTACAGAAGACAATTGCAGGTTAATTTTACTTTATGCAACTACAATGCATTGTAGACCTAAATTAAGACATTAAAAAGGAATTAAACGATCGACTTGTGATATTTTTGTGCACAGTTTTTTAAATTTTATGTTAATATGTTGATAATTGTAGACTAATGGCATGTTCTGCATTAATGCATATACTGTATATTGTTTCAGTATTTGTGTAAGAAAAGAATCCTCCTTTAGAGTGATGTTTTATTGAGAAAGCAGCTTTTTCCTCAGAGAAGATTTTGAATTCCTCTTGTATGTAGCTGACACTCCAGTAGATTTTGCATTCAAACTTAAGTTAATTGTGAAATTATAATTTTAGTTCACTGTTAGAAGTGTGCATTCCATTGAGCTTAAGCTTGACGGCTATTCTGTTCACACTGAACACATCTAATATTTATTTAAAAGAATAAAAACACCTTCATTTGAGCTGCCAGAGATAATGCTGAAAGAAGACTTTCAAAGTTTTCAGATGCAGGTGAATATTTTTCTGTATTTGTTTTTGAATCTTGATATCTCTGCCCCCAGGAAAGTATTTATATACTTTCATCACCCCCCTCATAATTTTCTTTTCCACACAATCCAATCAATACATAAGATCTTTTTTAAAAGAAGAAACTTTTGCCTTTGCATGAAAAACTGTTGTATTTTCCCTAGCAATGACAGATTCATTTTGCTAAAATTTCAACCAGTATATCATTTTACACACCCATTCCTCATCATTTAAACCATCACCAATATATTGTTATGATCCATTAAATGCTACTACTTGTATATGCAGTTCATTAAATATGTTTGCATTTCTGGAGACAAACACTTTACTTCATTGTGTAGCAGGAAGAACTCATGGTGTTTTCTCATATTCTTTATACAGTAGTATACAGTCAACTTTTAAGAGGTCATGCTTTTAGACAGTTTATTACTCTTATTACTATATTTATTACTGGATACTAATTAGCTAACAACTAAACCTGGTATAAATATGCCAGATGTACTGCCTGTCAAAATTTGGCAATTTTTTTGTCTGTCATGGCAACCATGCAGTTTTGTTTCATATGGTAACCCGTTTAACCAGATTGCTCATTTTGGTAGCCTTTTGTTATTGGGACCAGTTATATATATATATATATATACACATTATGTAGGTATATGTCCATGTATGCATGAATATAAGTATGTACACTGTGCAAAAAAATAAAAAGGGGAGATATGGAACTGTCCCCCTTTTTTTTTGGCGCAGTGTACATATGTATGTATATATGTATGCATAAATTTAAACGATTCTAAGACTTCTCAAAGGACTGAAAATGAGCTAGAAGCTTCTAGAATGTGATGTTCCAAAGAATGGCTAAACATCAACTGCTACAGGAGACGTGGCATTCAGCTCAATGAATTTCCATGTTCAGAATCTAATTTATAAATTTCTTATTTTGATTTTATTTTTTTTTGTGCCATATTCTTCAATTTCATTTAATTTCTATTGATTTTACTCTAATCGGGATGGCGAGGAGCTCATGGAATTAGCAGGCAGAACTCTCATATCTTCAACCGTACAAGTGGAATGCAGTTTGGGAACCAATGGTTTAAAGATTACTTTTCTATAAAAATCATTTGGTACTAACATATTAATGCAACCGCCTTAGTCAACAAATTTTCAGAATGTCCCACATTCTGGCAACAATGTCTATAACAGTCCTTCAGTCAAGGAATGCCACCATTTTCATATGATTTCTTTCTGTTGTATTCCATCCCAATGGTTTTCACAAACAAAATGTAATTTTTTTTTGTTATAGTATATTTAAGGATGCCCCTTGGATTATCACTCAGTTGTTTCCTTTATGGTAATCTGAGTAATTGAATGTTATGGAAACCCTATAATGACATAATTGGCTGTATGATTGCAGTGAATTTGAATGATGGGAAAGGATTTGTAAGGCCTTGTGTGTTGGTTAGGAAGTACATCAGTTATTTTGTGGTTTAAAATGGCTGAATGTGGTAAGATTAATTTGAATTTCTGTACAATTGGGAACGAAAGGTAAAAAAGCATTAATTGACTAGTATATAAATGAAGGTTTACTTAGTAGCCATTATAAGTGTTCTGTTTGTTGAACGCAAATGCGTATGGTCGAACGTCAGAGGATACCAGCACTACAGAGGATATTTTTTGCTCTTATTTTTGTGAATTTATATGGTGACACCAGTATACAGATTCTAATTCAGATAATTTTAGGAAGTTTTTGGATGCTGCTAAGAATTTTGTTTGACTGAAGACATGGTAATTTCTAAATAAGTTAAGTGGATATTTCCTTTGTGTAGTGCTAAGATGAATTTCCCTTTTTATGTTATTTCATTGTTTGATTTAAAATGTAGTTTATTGAGGTTATATATTTTTTGCTTGGCTCTAGTGTAGAATTGGCTGCTCCTTTGACTTTTCAAGTGAAAATAGATTGATGCGCACACGGACAAAGGGAGTGTGCAATGCCAAGTTTGTACAATTCTCTGATGTCTTTTTAAGCGAAAATAGGTCGATGTGTACATGGATACTTAGTTTGTGCGACTTGTTATCTTGGCTTGTTGTGGCAATATTTGGCACAAAAATCACCACTACACAAAGACAAAATAAAAGTCAAAGAATTGTATAAACTCGGTGTCCATGTTCTGCTGCAAATCACCAATTTTCACCAAGGGGCACCCATACATATATTTTTGCCATTTTTTTGTCTTAAATTTAGTTTTAAAACATGAGCTTGTGGATTGTGGCAACAATGGAAGAAACTGCAGTAAAATTTCTGCAGGAATTCAGAATTTTGCTGAAAAATTTCTAAAGGGAACAAAAAGCAAATGTGTTTCCTAGATAGCCGCTGTTGTCAAGGTTTGCATAAAGCCAAGTCTCCACAGTTCTCTGATGTTTTCTTAAGCAAAAATAGATTGTTGTGTCATTTGGGAAAAGAATAATGCAAAAAATTATGGAAAGATTTTTAGGTTTACTGACTTGCTGTAAATATCGAAGTTTGGGAATCTTCCCCGCCCCCAAAAGGTGCCAAAAACATCAACTTGCACTCAATAAGTAATTTCTACTTTTCCATATGCAAAAAATCACTGAATTGTGCAATGGTGGTTGGTGATCCTTTTTTGTAAATCACAATCATTAACAGATGATTAAGGATCAAATATAGCATTGTTTAAATTTCAGCAATCATGTTTTAGGGTGAAACTCTAAATAGAAATACATGTTAAATGATAGAATAGAAAATATTAACACACAATCAATGGGCATAAATACTTTTAACAAATCAGTATAATAATTAATATAAAATGATGTAGAAACTATGAAAAAGTTTAGAATAAAAAAATGTTTTAGAATAAGTCATCATTTTATACAAAAATTATACAAAATTTTTTATTTCAAAGAATCAGTATATTGTAAAAAAATTCAGGTAAAATAAAAATACATCTTAAATTGTTGTCATAGCATTATTCTGTAAATGTATTTCAGGTTGCAAGATAGAGAAACAATTAATTATTAATCTATATAGTTAAAAAGTACAGAGAATGCCAAACATTTTAAATATAGTTTTAATATTTAATTACACAGTATATTATATTGCTTTAAATAAGAAATTTTTATAAAAACTGGGTAGTTTTTTACTACTTCACCATTTCATAAACTTACATCACGCATTAAAAATGTAACATAGTGTTTTGAAATATCAATTTAAAACAGTCTTACCCATTTCTTGCATTTTTGCTAGCACAACTCGTTAGTATCTGCAAATAAAACTTTTTTTTTTTTTTCAGAATTTTAAAACAGATAAAAAAACTGTAATCAATGAAACTAGGGACATTAATTGTAGATTTAATTAACTTTTGTTCAGTTTATACTGGAACATCTTATATTCAAAAAATGTTCCAAAAGCAAGCATTACCGTTTACATCAAATTTAAGAACTGGGAATCTGACAGCACATTTCCTATTAGCTCGAGCTAAAAATCAATTGCTTTTCGAATTCTGTTGCTTGTTTACAAAACAAACCACAATAACTCGAGTAGATCTCACGAAGGCTTTCTGCCCATTGGTGGAAAGGAAAAAAAGATATGAGTTTTGAAGGGGGGGGGGGCAGAATAACACATAGGAAAAAAAAAAAAAATTGAAAGCTTTCAGATTTTATATTGCACCCAATAGGGTGTGTTTTGACGTTTTCTGTGTTACTTTTATTTATTAAATATCATGGTCTTAGCACTTAAAGCAGATAAAATTCCTACACATAAGGTCATAAGTGCTCTTGGCAAAAAACAGCAAAACAGCATATCATCAGAATTGTCGATACCCAGTCTCGCTCGCTGAAGATGAAAAAAATTTTTTCCCGTACAGTGTTGTTACTGCTCGCTTTGAAATCGTTGAGTTTGTTAATACAAAATTCGTTGAAGTTTTAAAATCTGAAATAGATAATAAAACAAATAAGAAATTCAAAATTCGGATTCCGAAGTTTCCATGTTCGGTTGGAGGACTACATTATTCAAAACTTGACGGCTCTAGATACCGCTGTTTCTTCACAATGCGAGAAGCATTCATGCATATTCTTCATTATTTAGTTTCTTTAAATATAATACATGGCGATAACATTTTATGGCAACAGTTTGAAAAGTGAATCGACGCAAAATTCCGTTTTGAAATTAATAGCTCTTCTGGGCTAAAACGAAACAAGTTTTATTGATAGACATAGTAACCTTAAAAATACATAACTATATCTATAGATACAAAGCAAAAATCATTTTGAAACATTTACTATGAAATTCACAGGTTAGATTAAAAACTGCTTACAAGTAGAAAAGAGAGATCCAAGTTGTAACGGACATTAGTGAGCTTAGCAGGAGGTTGTTTGGTGTAATTACCAGAGTACTCGAGCATGGAGCCGAAACTCTGCTGGAACTGATTATAAAATTAATCATTATTTACAAGTATATTTTTAGGTATAAAATACTAAATTTAAATATTTATTCGCTATTATGATAATTCACTGATATGGTAAGAGTTCAAATGCTCATGGGGTGCATTCGTATTCATTGTAAATACACGCACTTAGGAGCTTTTAGAAGAAGTAGTAAGAAGTAGCTTTGAACTAATATGACACAAAAAGAATAAAGGCAAATAGTATCAGAATAGGAAAAATACTGTTATATATGTTGACTTAACAAACATAGATATTAGATTATTCATTATTATGATTAAATCAAATAACTTATATATGACGGAGGATTGACGTCGGCGGTAGGTGCCGAGTGAGCCTGCACAATTACCGTGCACTTGCTTGGGCCACAGTAAGGCCAGAGGCACTGCCATTTATTGGTCAGCACAGCAATGAATATTTTACATGCCCTTTCATATACAAACAAGAACAGTGCATGTTACAATAATTATTTTAAGTCATTACTTACTTAACAGTTAAATTAAGAAAGCATTTTGGCATTAAATCACTACTCAATAGTTGAACCTAGTAAACTTTAATTTTTAAAATTACTATTTACTAATATTTTAGCGTTCTAAAAAGTTCCATAATTAATAGCTCATTAGAGTCCATAATTAGTCCATAAAGTTTTAGGGCATAAGTTCTTCCTAATTGTCTTTATATAGAAGAGATTTTATTCTATTTCTTCTTGATCGTCTTAACACTGGCTCAGTTGACACATTTCCTGGAATTTGAAAATGTTTAGTAGAATCACTTTCCTGATTCTTAGGTGGATCATCATCTGCAAAAGCAGGTTGATCCTGTGCTGATTGACCAAGTCCAAAGAAAGTTCTGTTCCACTCTGTAGTTTTACACGTAGACTTGTCATTACGAATGTGATATCGGTTTCTCCTATACACAGTTCCATCATTCGCTAGGCCCACCAGCGGCCGAGCGGTAAAGACGCTGAACACTGGTAGTTCGGTCCGAGGTTCGAATCCCGCGAACGGGCTGGCTGCATGGGCGTTTTCGTGGTTTTCCCCATGTGTAACGTGTATACGAGCCAGTTTCCCTTAGAAAGTCCTCCACGAAGGCATCCCTCCCTTTAGGCAGATAGCCCTCGTGTGCTTTGCCGTAATTGAATAACCTAACCTAACCTAACCATCATTCGCTTTTATGACGTAAGATCTTGGTTGAGGACCTGTCTTCATGATTATACCTGTTTCCAAGGCTCTTTAGTTTTCCTTTTAAGTTACCACACTTTATCATTTTCATGAAGTTTTGGAAACTGGGTTGCATGCTTATTGACATATTTCTTTTGCATCATCTGCCTTTTTTCTAAAGCTTTACTTGCACCTTTTATTTGAAATTTTGGTTGCAATTCTTTAGGATGTGATGGAAGAAAATATCTCAGTCTTCTTCCCATTAATAATTCAGCCGGTGATGGCAAATCGTTTGCAGGTTGAACTCTATAATCTAGCAAAACAACATACAAGTTCTTTTCCTTCTTCCGCAGCTTTGTTCAGAGACTTCTTGAAAGTTTGAACAGATCTTTCAACTAGCCAATTTGCTCTAGGAAAATGTGGTGGTGTGATGTTATGCTTAACACCCCATTCTTCCAGAAATTTTCGCAATGCTTCCGAGTAGTATGGTGGTCCACCATGAGTGATGAGCTCCTCTGGTATTCCATGTGTTGCAAAAATGGATTTCATAACTGTGATTACAGTTTGAGCTATTAAACTTTTAAGTGGTTTCAGCTCCACATATTTTGAAAAGTAGTCTATTATTAGCAGATATTGTTGTCCCTTCACGTAAAAGAAATCACAGGCAACTTTTTCCAGGGTCTCTCTGGTAAAAAGAATTAAACAATTAAGGCAATTCATGGCAGCCTTTGCTGCATTTTAAGAAGAAATTAAAGCTAGCCAAGATTCCGTGAAAGAGGAGATGAAAGCTGGCCAAGAATCTGTTAAGGAAGAAATGAAGGCTGTTCAAGAAAAGATGGAGGAATCTGTAAAAGATGAAATGAAGGCTGTTCAAGAAAAGATTGAAGCAGGTCAAGAGGAAATGGAAAGAGAAATTACCAGCGTAATAGAAAATAAATTCGAGGCCATGGAAGGCAGAATTGACGCTGTTGAAAATAAAGTTGAACACATTGAAGAAAGAGTTTCTTCTGTAAAAGAACAAATAGAAGGAAGAGTTTCTGCTGTGGAGCAACGAATCGAAGGAAGAGTCTCTGCTGTCCAACACCAAATCGAACAACAAATTGATGACAAGATTTCTGCGGTTGCGAAAGAAGTTGATACTTTAAAGAAATTCGTAGCGACGGCAGGAAGCAATTCGGATAGTTTCAAATTTCTACTCATGAGTGCTCGTCCTTCTCTGAAGCTATCGACATATGATGGGAAGACCTCCTGGCAAGTGTATAAGACACAATTTTCTATAGTTGCGGAAGCAAATGGATGGGATTCCCAAGTTAAGGCCTGTCACCTTTTGCTTCTCTGAGAGCAGACGCAGAGGACATCCTTCAAACTCTTCCCGAAAACAAAAGGCTAGATTTCGAAGCTCTGTCCGGTGCCTTAGAGCTGCGTTTTGGAGAGAAGTGTTTAAAAGATTACAGCAGGCTGCAGTTAAAATCCCGTCAACCGAAGCCTACGGAAACACTCCAGGAGCTCGCCACGGATGTTAAAAGGTTGTCCCACCTCGCCTTTTCGGAGTGCACGACAGAAACAAGAGAAATCCTGTCCCTGCATTACTTCATCGACGGCATCAGGGATCCTGAAATACGGAAAGCACTGCGAATGGCTGATGTGAAGGACTTAAAAGGTGCTCTGGTGCATCTGGTGCCATGAAATTCGAGGCAGCACAGCAAGCCACTCGTAGAGACCACCACCCAATCAGAGCTGCTCACATACAAGAACCAGTGGATCCAATGACTGCTCGCCTAGACGATTTAACCAGAAAGGTGAATGCTTTGACACGGAATACTGGTGACAAGAAATCGTTCGTAAAGTGCTGGAACTGCGGTGCTGAAGGGCACATTCGAAGAAACTGCAGAACACCCCAGGGCACGGATGTTAAGACCGCGCCTCTCAAGAAGGAGGGAAACTAATTCGTGGCCATCTCGCGGGGCGGAGGTTGCCAGATAATGAAAAGCCCCAGTTTAAAGCGCTTCAGATTTCTGCAGTGAGTGGCGGCAATAACGGAATTTTCATCATGGGACAAATCAATGGAATTCCTTGTAACATGACGATTGACACGGGAGCCAATGTTACCATCATTCGAAAAGATCTGGCTCAACAACTCGAAGGTAAACTTATCTGGACGCCGCCCTGCGTTACCCTCCAGACCGTGTCCGACGAGAAGATCGATATAGAAGGGAAATTAAACGTTTGTCGGACATATCATCTCTGCTGAAGGTGTGCGCACGGATTATGAAAAAGTGTCAGCAGTTAAAGACTGGAGACGTAGCGGAAATGTCCACCAGCTGAGAAGCTTTCTAGGGCTTTGCACCTACTATAGGAGATTCGTGAAGGATTTTTCATCCATTGCGAGACCCCTTCACAAGCTGACAGAGAGCAAGCAAAAGTTCGTGTGGACAAAAGAATGTGAGGATGCATTTAAGTATCTGAAGAAAGCCTTAACATCTGCTGCAATCCTGACGTATCCTCAGCTCGACAGACCATTTATTCTCGACACGGATGCGAGTAATGAAAGTGTCGGCGCTGTTCTGTCCCAAGAAATAGAGGGCCAAGAACGTGTAGTGGCTTACTGGAGCAAGTGCCTATATAAACCGGAGAGGAAGTACTGTGTCACCAGGAACCCCCCGGGGGTTGACTCGGGAGAATTCCTGGGAAGTACTGGCTAGGATCTGTACTTAGACAGTCTCAACCACGGGGGCAAAATATCAGGTACTATTGTACCTTATTCTTCACAGGACTAGAACCCGGGTATTGTACCTAGGATGGGATCAGGCTCTACAGGGACCGTACTGGTACTGGCTTGTCTGCTCCCTCGGCTGTGGTGGAGCTGATAAAAACAGACAAAGGGGGGGCGGTGGACTGAGGGCCAAGAACGTGTAGTAGCTTACTGGAGCAAGAGCCTATCTAAACCGGAGAGGAATTACTGTGTCACCAGGAAAGAGTTGCTGGCCATAGTCAAAGCCGTAGAACATTTCCATCATTATCTATACGGCAGAAAATTCCTGCTCCGCACAGATCATGCTTCATTGGCCTGGCGTTTAAATTTAAAAAATCCTGAGGGTCAGATAGCCAGGTGGATACAGAGACTCCAGGAATATGACATCACTATCCGTCATCGCAAGGGACAGTCGCACGGAAACGCTAACGCCTTGTCTAGAAGACCTTGCCCAGAAAACTGCCGATATTGTTCCAGGGTCGAAGCTAAATACCAGGTGGTTAATCCAGTCGCGCGGCAAATTACAACATCAACATCGGCTGATCCAGACCCATGGAGTGACAAGGAAATCAGGAATGACCAGATGGAAGACCGTGATATTAAACCCATAATTGTATTAATGGAGACCTCAAACAGAAAACCTACCTGGCAGGACATTTCGAGCTATAGTCCCACGACAAAACAATATTGGGCTTCTTGGGACTCACTCCATATTCGAAACGGCGTCTTGTACCGGAAATTCGAATCAGATGATGGAAAGACATTCCGATGGCAGCTGGTACTCCCAAGATCCTGGATCCCTGACGTCCTTAAAGAACTACATAGCAGCCCTGCAGGAGGTCACTTCGGAATAATGAAGACCTTGCAGAGAGTTCGGGAGCGGTTCTATTTGAACAATGCAAAGGGTGACGTGCAAAAGTGGTGCCGATCTTGCGATGCCTGTACAAGTCGGAAAGGACCGAAGAAACGCAGCCGGGGAAGCTGCAACGTTACAATGTAGGAGCACCTTTTGAACGTATCGCCTTAGACATCTTAGGACCTCTGCCACGAACTGCTGATGGCAACAAATACATCCTCGTTGTCATCGATTATTTCACCAAGTGGCCTGAAGCA
>KK121471.1:108557-230778 GCA_000611955.2 Stegodyphus mimosarum | reverse complement strand
TATATCGTTTATGTTTTTCAGAAACCTCTATGCCACCGAAAAGTCCGTGTTTTACATTTTGTTCGCCTAAGCTTCTTAATTGTAACCTTTCTGCCGCATACCTGCTTATGTAAGAATTTTGACTTCCGGTGTCAATTAGTGCTCGAACAAATTGGTTATTCCCTCTTCCATATACGTGAACAACTAAAGTTTGTAAATATACTTCTGAACATCCTGCATGATTTGAAAGTACTTTATTTTCTTTCTCTTCATCTTTATTAACCTTCGAAACTTCCACAGAAGGACTTTGTTTATTACACATAATAGTTGCATGTTGTTTTTTACAAACAGAACAAGTTATTTTTGCTTTGCAATCTCGCGCTAAATGATGAGGTTTTAAACATTTGTAGCAAGCACCTTTCTTTCTCAAAATGTCCCTTTTTTCATCGAATGATGAGCCGGAAACGAAACTACAGTCATAAATCTTGTGGAATTGACTACAGAATATGCAGCTCATATTTTCCTCTCTGCATTCGGATTTTGTAAGCAAATCAGTAGCCGTTGGAATCTTCGGCTTATTATGTCTGTTTGGAAAACCAGATGTGCTTTTCGTCGCGGGGGGAAAGGAATACTGTCGCCGATCGGAGATCTTTTGCTGTTGCGTAATCGTTGACCTTGTGCGTTCGCGGGAAGAGAGTTCTCTGTGCAAGAACGACATTAAATCATTTATGTTATAATCGGTGCTGATATTTTGCGTTCTATTAAATTCAAGTGTCAGCTCTGAAGGCAGTAATTTCAGAATCATCGGACACAGCAAGGCGCTGTAAGATTCCGATACAAAATCTAAAGCTTCGAGACATCTAATCTGCGTTTGTAATTTATCATATAAATTACGAAATGTTTTTATGTCATTCGCGTTTTTTAATGGTTCAACATTTAGTAAATTATTCATGTGTGCATTAATAAGAATGTCCCTCCTTCCAAAACGATCGTGTAAGATTTGAATTGCTGAATCGTAATGTTTTGGCGATAAAGGAAATCCTTGAACGCAACTGGCAGCAGTTCCTCCTAAATACGCTTTCAGGTAATTAAATTTGTCTACCTTGTTCAATAATTCGTTATTATGGATTTAGGACTCAAAACTGTTCCAAAAATTAAGCCACTGACTATTGTCTCCATAAAATACGGGAATGGAAAGTTTTGGTAATTTAACATTAGGTGCATCTTTCGGTGTATTTAAGTTACTGTTCTGGACTGAAACATTAGTGTTCAAGTCATGATTTAAGTTCTTTAATCCATTTCTTAAGCCTAAATTTCCAAAATGTGATCTTCTCCCGATATTGTTCTGTAATTTCGTATTCATTTTCGAATTCATCCTCATTCAAAACTGGTTCAATTTCTGCATCGGCATTATATAGTGTTTAGGTTTTAGCATTCAACTGTTCTAACAATTCTTCGAGCTCATTAACAGTAACTTCTGAATTATCTAATTCACTTTCGATTTTCTTAATAGTTTTGTAACGGCAGTTCTTAAGATACTTCTTTTCTTTTTTAATTGATCTACATCTGCCATTTTCGTTTTAGATATAAGCACATACACAATATATATGTTTTGTGAAAAAGAAATGCTTAACTCTTACTTCGAAAACAAAATTATTCTTTTGCTGAATACTTCAAGAACAAGAATTAAAATCTTCAAATTTATTACTCAGCGTTTAACTTCAATTTTATTAGAACTTTCAAAAAACCTGGCGTCCCTGTTCGGGCGCCATACAAATGTTGCATCAGGTTCATCTATTACAAAAGTAATTTAAAGTCTCTTACCTGATACATCTTCAGGATTCCAGACGCCAGGCTTCTAATAATCGCTATCTTCCCAGTAAGAGGTTTCTTTCAAGTAAGAGCCCATCTTGTTTTTACTAATTTATTCACAGAACTACTAAATTGCATTATTTACAAAAATATCTCATATTACATTTAGCTGTTTTTCAAGGCAGAAGGTTTCGTATTGACGCTTCCCAGTCAGCGGTGGAATCTAGTCTCGTTCTCAGATCTCAGTCAGAGAAAGAAAAGGAAGAATGCCCGCCATCTAGTGGCAAGAATGGGACACCGTGTGTCAAGACTGTTTTGCGGCAACACTTCCTAGGACGCCTCATCTCTTTGAGAAGCGATTTGCACTGCCCAGTACGATCGCCTGATTTAGCCCCCCCTGTGATTATTTTCTATTTGGCTATCTAAAATCATTTATTCACATCGATCTTCCTAACACGCTGGCTCACTTGAAATGCAACATTTGTCAAGCTACAGCCAAGATACTCATCGATGTTCTGGAAAGAGGTGAACGAAACTTCTGTGTTCACTTTACGCAGTGTATTGGTAATAATGGACGCCATCTGCCTGATACTATTTTTAAAAGAGTGTGAACATAACTTTGCATGCTGTACTTGTTGTTCAAAGACTTAAATATATATATGCATACTTTATATACGTTTACTTTTACTGAATATCAAAATAAGCAAACTGCTCTGCCCCACCCTGTATTTCAGTTAGTTGAATGCTGGGTAGCTGAGCTTTTTCTGTAATTGCCAAGCAAATATGAAAAAATATATAACATGTATACTTCTTGTTAACATTGTCTCCTCTCTTGGAAAAAAATATTCGTATTATATATATATATATATAATACGAATATTATATATATATATATATATACATACATAATACGAATATATATATATATTACAAAACAATTTTTTTAAGAACAAAATGTTGTTACGTTTTTCTTTTCTTCTTCTTCGTACGTTAAGGGTTCGAGGATTTCTCTTCTTCGTACGTTAAGGGTTCGAGGATTTGGAGAGAATAACGACGACACTCGAGGAAGTATCGAAACACACTTTATTGGCTAGTATTTTTCAAGACAGCTCCAAAAACACTTTTAGAGTCGTCGAAGAACTACTACAAACAAGCTGGAACAATCAGCGACACAGCCTTCAGACTATCAGGCTATAACGGTGAAGAGAGCTTCACAGCAAAGCACCAGAGTATAGTTCCCGACTCTGCTCGGTCGTTCTCGGAACTCCACGTACTCTCGAGATTCTCCACTCTAGAACTCGCGACGCACTCGACGATAAACTAGAGTACAATTTCCGACTCGGTTCGGTCGTTCTCGGAGCTCAACACACTCTAAGATGAAACTCGACAATGCACTATCTCGCGATGCACTAAGAAACGCTCTCGATGCAGTCGACGACCAGCTGGACACTCGCTCACTGACTGATTATCAGCTACCTAGACAAAACGCTAACTAACTCTACGCGTACCAGCAGGATTTATATAGTTCTTGGCTTGTGTTTGAGAACATTCTTGGCTAAACCAGTAAGAATTCGTTCTAGAAGGTTCTCCAAGCGTCTATCGTATATCGAAAATTTTGTCTCCAAATGGGCGATTTCTCGCCAAATGTGGCAACCCTGCCTTCCCTTGCCATTTTCTGGCCCCCCTAAACCTGCTTTGCGGGGAAGCTATCTTACCGCACCTGGACATTTCGTAACAATATAAACATGCCTAGTATTTTCACGCATTAAGCTGCTGAAAAAGTATCATTAAAGATGTAAAGTAAGAAATTTAGAACTAATTTTTCACAAAGACGAAAAATTGAAAATCGTAATTAATAAATTTCAAATAAACCATTAAATATTACAAAAATTAAAAAAATGTTAAAACCAAAACTTTTCAAACAAGCAATACCCCTATTTAAAAAATTAATGAAATTTTAAGTAAAATGAACAAAAGAGAAGAGGAATTTAATCAACTTCAATGTCATTCGTCAGGAGGGAGGCACATTGAAATAAATTGAAATCTTCCTTCTACAAAAATCCTTTCAGCTTCTTTGAAAAGTTTTGGTTTTAACAATTTCAAAATTTTTGTAACATTTAATGGTTTATTTGAAGTTTATTAATTATGAATTTCTATTTTTTGTCTTTGTGAAAACTCAGTTCTAAATTTCTTACTTTATCTATATACATATAAACCAATAATTCGTAATAATTTATACTACATATTTATATATGTCTATATATGTGTGTGTAGGAATTTAAAATTTGTTATACAAGGTAATTGCTAGTATTTCGTTTGTTCTCTTTATACATGGTTTGTGCTTCAGGGTTTATCCTGGGCTTTATGAGTAGGAATGAGTGGAAGTGGTTGAATCTAGAAAATGAATGACCCATGTATTACCCACACTTTCAACCATGCTTTAAAATTTTTGGATAAAATATGAGACTGCTGTGCTATGATGTAAAGAAGAGATGAAAATAAATAATTTAATTAAAATTATTGGAAGATTGAATTTTGTATAATTTTAAGTTGGTATACTTCCGTCGTATATTTTTACTTTCTGCTATGTAAACAAACTGAAAGGAAGAAGTAAGCATCATAAATTATGACTACGAAAATATCTAATTTAACTAAATTGACTATAACTACCACTTTGAATGCGACAGTATCCTTTTTTGACATTTTCTGGTTATCGACTTAGATTAATAATACTGTCAAACTGTCACATATTTAATAAAACTTTAGATATACAAGTTTCCGAATTAATCATAAAATGTTGTTCATAATTTGTTACCATACATCAGAAGTCTAAGCACATTTGAGTAGCTTCATCCTTCCTCCCATTAGCATCATGTGAATACTTGAACATAATAAACTGTTATGACTCCACGCACTGGTCATACAGTGTGTCGCATTGATGTGCACATATGTGATGATACAGGCTCTTGCTGCCCTGTACGTTTCGACATGTGTGGACATGTATAGATAGATGGTGTTTGCACATGTATAGACATGTATAGATATGTGGCGTTTACACATCAGTCGGTAAATAGGATATATCAAGTAGGTTTTCTGCACTGCCATTCTGAAGAAACAAGGAATAAAATTTGAACCACTTCAGGAATACGAATGGGGGAAAGAGGACGAAGAAAATGCTGTGTGAAGAGTTTAGTCAGATTGTAAGGATTTTAAGTTCACTAGCGTTTATTTTATTTTAAAACTTTACTATCATCTTTTATTTTCCACTTCCGGCCAGAATTAACGCGTGAATATGTTTATGCAAATTGTACTTGCTAACGCTTAAGTATTTAAGTTGTGGCTTTTTGCCAAGAGAGAAGAAGGAAGGAGAGAGGGAGCTCTTCCTACGCGAGCTTGTCATGAGTTACTGTCCGCCTTTAAGGCCAGAGGTTAACCCTCTTGAAAGTTAAAGACGTATTGTAGTTTTCCACAGTTTGCGTACTACAAACATAGTAATTTAAAAGGCCAGTCTTAGTGCTAGTCGTCTGTGTAAATATTAAAACTAGCTTTTATTTAAATTTTAGTTAGTAGTCTTATATTCTTTTACGTTTAGACCACAAGTGGTTGGTCTTTGTATCCCGAAGTTCGGGAACGTTTGTAAAATCGATAAGCAAAATAAAGGGTAATATTAACCCTCCTCATCGTTGTTGTATCTTCTACACACGCACGAACATAGCTTTTAGTAAGCTCCCTGTTCCTACTCAGGACTACAGCTATGTATGCAAAATCAACTAGAATCTACAGAAGCTCCTGATAAGATTACAAGTATGTTACATAAACACTCGTTGTAGCTATCTGTCAATCATACACATATACGCAATTTTATATATAGATACTTGCATTTCAGGTGTTTTGAAAGTGTGCCTTGACGAAACTTCGATACCATTTCCGCCGACATTTCTGAGATTATGAAAACATTTCTTTTACCTGTATTCCTTTCAGTGTTGGAAATGCAGATGTCAGTTTTGATGATCTTACTCAGAAAATTGGAATGTGTATATTTTCTGATCTTAAAAGGAAAGTAAATAAAGATGTACTAGGTGTTAACCATATTATGCATTATTGTTTACGAGATAGTGCTGATACATTCCTAGGGTGATGTAGACAGTATAGTTCTTGAAATTTTATTTATTTTCGTATATATATATATACAAATTGCACAAACTAAAAAATTTCTGTGAATTTATTGCATCAATTATCAACAACTTTCGTCTCATAGCAAGATCAGCTTTGGGCAGTTTGACTTTATTTCTAGCAATCTATGTATCATTAATCATTAAGTTATTTCCTGTTTTAAAGGCTGTTTCTTTCTTGGCCTATAAAATCAGCTCCTACTTTGTTAAGATTCTCATTTGATAATAAATTATAGAAACTACCATTAATTTCTTCATTCTAATATGCATATTTTTGACAACAAAATTTCTGCTACTACCAGAAAAAATTCTGTTGTAGAAGTAAACAGTCTATTGGTTTTGGCATCGGACTCTTTGAAAGCCAGGTTAAAGGAATAAATTTAATCCTAAAATTAAAAGAGCCTTTGAAAATAGTTTGAAAAACAGAATACTATGTACCTTGAGAAAAGGTACTAGATTTTTATGAAGCATGTGTTGACTATGTGTAAAAATGAACAACTTTTTGAATGTTTTCAATGGAGAGTTTGGTGAAGTTGTACTTCGTCTGCAGTAGGCAAAGATGCAAGCACACCTTCGCGTACATGCATATAGCAAAAGTATAGTTAAAGATGACACAAAAGGTTTTGATTAGTTTTCTAGTGTTTAAAAATATGTCACAAATTCTGGTGTTGATCATAATTTAATTCTTAATGAGTAGTGACGCAAATTTTTCTAAGCAACAACAGCATTAAAGTATTCAGTAAATTTCTAAAAAATTATAAATTTTTGCCCAATACCACGCAGTAATGCATCAAATGAAAGAGTATTGTTGCGTTCTACGGGTTCGTGGATTTGAGAGTATCCGATGAAAACACGATGCAGAACAATAAAAAGCCCAATTTATTTACAGGAATCACTATTTACAGCACAGTTCCAAAATTACCTTTAAAAGCGTCAAAAATCTACAATAAATACGCTGAAACAATCAGCAACACAGCTTCAGGCTGTAACTGTAAAGGTAACTTCACGGCAAAACTTATAATAAACACCGTGGAACAATCACCAATGTACTGTCAAGCTATACTGTAAAGGTAGCTTCACGGCAAAGCACTATCTCGATCGCTTTCCGTTCACAAAACTCTTGCGTAGCTTAGCAATCACAGTCAGCAGCTATTCTCGCAATTCTCACAATTAATCACACTCTGCTCGCAACAACTACTCTTAACCACACACTTCGTAACTACTCTTCACAATACTTCACAATCTCGCAACAACTCAGACACTGCGAAACGCAAGGGTTTATATAGCTTTTCCTTAAGTTCCACAGGTTTCGAGAAATATCTCGACAGGAAGTTATTCTAGAAGCTTCCCGATTGGACCATGGGATATCGCCAATTTGGTCGCCAAATGGGCGATAAAGTCGCCAATCTGGCAACCATACCATACACTATTTTATGGCAACCCTAGTGCTATGCCGGAAAGCTTACATACAGGCGCAACCGCCGAATTTTTCGCAACAGTATTTTCTCTAATCATTACTCAGTAGCCAAAAGAAATAAGTCCCACAATAATATCTTCAGTTAAAAGTTATTATGAATTGTTATTTCAAACGTAGAATGGTATAAAGAATTTTACAAATATTTGTTACCGGAAAATAATGCCATTTTTCTGCAGAAATGAGGACTAAGGATAAATACAGCTATGTTCCATGTTACTAACCATTACGCATTCATTGTTAAGGCAAGAATGATATAAGCTATTTTAGAAATTTCGAAATAAAAAGAAGGCTTTTTTTATGAAAAGTCAGGCATTATTTGAAAGAATATTTTGTATCTGATAATTTAGACATGGCAAACTTATCTATACCCCAACTTGGTTTTTAAGCAATTTAATTACCAAATTCAGTTCAGAACTGCAGTGACATTCCATGAACTTTCAAAAGTTCATTATTAAGAAAATATGGAATAAATTTCAGAAACTGATTTGAGAAAATATGGAATACATACTGAAAGTACATCAGTTGAGCAAACAGATAGGATAATATTTCCATTATTGTTATAGGAATATTTGCTTATTTTAATGAAGGAATATTTTGAAAACTCTTCATCAGTGATAACTTTCCCTTTGATTTCTAGAAATAAAAGTAAATTATTTCTTCTCATATGCAACATTTTATTGCGAAGCTTTAGGTTTCATTTTGAAGCTTCAAAATACTTGTCATATTTACCTATTATTTCAGCAATGAAACTGGATTTCTATCGGAAACAAAAATAACTCTTGCTGTCGCCTGAATAAAGCATGTCTCTCACTTCACATTCTTCGTTTTCTACATATATCGAAATTGGGAGAAGTATTTAGCACAGCTAGTGTTGTATCAGCTTTAACCAGAAGTATATTTTTCAATCATAAAAAAAATATGTTTTAACCTGCAAACCAGCTGTGATTAAAGCACCAGTTCCAAGCAACAGTCCATGACTCAAGCGTGATTTGGGTTGCATCTCCACCCCCAAAAACCTCATCATCACATAAATCTGCATATAATTTACAGATAGCTACAAGTAATGTAACATATTTGCAATCTAATTAAATACTTCGCACAATTTTATCTTCAAGCTCTTCCCCTCGTCTTATCCTCGAAGTGGTTCTAATTTTACTTCCTGTTTCTTCTGAATAGGCAGTGCAGGGAGCCTACACAATATATCCCATTTACCGAATGATGTGCAAGTGCCATTTATCTAAACTTGTCTATATATGTGCGGACACCACCTATCTATACATGTCCACATACGTGAAAGAGTACAGAAGAGCAAGGGTCAGTATTATTTACATATGTGCGGTGTTCAAATACTCACATGATGCCAATTGGGAAGGGGAATGAATCTGTCAGGACTGAGTGTTCTGTGCATACTTTTGGCGAACATGGTCGCGATCCTGTTAAAGTCCTGATGTTGAACAAGGAGCTGAATGCAGCTATGTTCTATGGTAAAATAACTGTGGTTAAGTGGTAGAATAACTGCACGTAAGAAGGATTTAAAATCCCCTTTTATTAAACCACTATTTACAGCCACCTCCCAACTTGAGAGGGATAACAGAAAATAATGACCGCACTTGGGTCTAAACTGAACAATCAAATAATTTATAATAGCGTTGAGTAGAAATTAAGTAGTCGTTGCTCACAGAGCTATGAACGCGAGGTTGGCCTCTATGCTAAACTATCAATGGTGCGTAGCAAGATTTAGTTAATACTAACGCAGTTAGATTACTTCAATAAGTATTAGAGTAACAGCGCTATGGGTTAGAATTTAAATACTAGCTGGTCAGGTGGACGTCGAACAGAGCCGCACTGATCTGAGACTAAAAGCTCTCTCACACTGAGAAGTTCTTTGCTAACCTTTTAAATACAAAACTTTGCTCCACTTCAAATTGGCATAAAGCTGAAACACGCGCTCATTCTAACGGGAAGTTGAAAAAAGAACTTACAGGAAAGAGAAAATTAACATAAAAACTTTGTTAGTTTAAACTAAAGCCTTACAAACATGCTTAGACGTCTAGTGTTTGATAACAAATTATGGACAACACTTTATAATTAATTAGAAAAGTAGTATATTTAAAGTTTTGGTAAAAGTTTACAATTGGGTGCCCCTTGTTGTTTTGGCAATTCTTTTTTGACGCCAAGATCGGCGCCAGGAAGGCACAATTTCAAGACAGCCGCTACACAAAACCAAAATAAGAAGTCAAAGAATTTCACAAACTTCGTCTCCATGTACACGTCGATCTAGTTTCACTTAAAACGTCAGAGAATTACCCAAACTAGTCATTGCACTTTGCCTTGACTTTGTCCATGTACACATCGATTTATTTTCACTCCAAAAAATCAAGAAGCTAAAACCAAGTTAAAATTCTCATGGTAAGTTTTTGTTTCACCGCCAAAACTGAACAAAATGTTTCGCCAATCGAAAGGGCACCCAATTTTACACTATAGCGAAAGTTTTTATTAGAAATGGGACATATTTACTAAATTAACATTATATTATATTAGTATATTTACTAATTTGACAGTTTTACTAAATTAACTGTATTACCGCGAAATGTGGAAAAAAGAATACTGTTGCACTCAAGACGGGAGTTATAGTTATATACTAACTTAAAATTATGCAAAATCCAATCTTTTAATCATTTTAATTAAATTATTTATGTACAGCTTATCTCTCCATAGAAGCACAGCAGTCTCACATTTTATCAAAAATTTCAAAGTATGTTTGAATGTGCGAGCAATACGGGAGTGGTTACAAAAAAAGAAAGAAATAGTATAGTAGACTGTAATTTCAAATATTTCCTGCATGCCCGGAACTGAGGTATATGTCAAAACTCTGAAAAGAAGATTTCAAATCTTTAATTTAAATTCAAATTTACTAATGTTTACATCTGAAACCAAAACGAAAGCTACAACTCAAAAACAAATTCACGGAATATAGATAACGTTGCCACACAAAACAAGCTAATCATTAAAAGTCTTTAATAATTATTTTTCGTTTTCCAGAGTGACGTCGTATTTCATGGAGCTCGTAATAATGTTTCTTTACAGAAGTCATACACTTTCTAAATTCAACCATTTCCACTCATTCTTAATTGCCAAAGCTCAGAATAACTACCGAAGCACACACACATAACCTATGAATGTTTTTTCTTCGTTAGAAGGGAAGGCAATATTAATATGAAGCACATGTATTTTTTCCTATTTACTTAGTAATTACGGGAAAAGTTCAACTTCCCAGCATTGAATAACTGAAATATTTAAAAAAATTAGAGAAAAACTAAGCGAATGAGACACGTACAGCCATTACAAAACGCAAACAGGATTGTACCGCAGAATAAGAATTTTAGACTTTCACATTTGCAGAAAATAATCAAAATTTGGTATCTTTGCTTAACAGAAGAGCGCGCAGTAAAGTATTTTCAAAATTACAGGTTCCAGTGATCAAGAAAAGTGTGCGTTATGTTATATCCGTAACTTGTATCTCTTGATTATCTAGCTAAATAAAGAGCGATTAGTTCTTTTAAATTTCTGGCAGAATGGCTAGAGCGAATTTGGTAGGATCGACGACAGTTTTCATAATCAACATGGTTTCATTATCGAGTAAAAAGTGCTACTTTCATACGTTTAAATAGGCTGAGGAAAATATGCTGGTTTTTATGTCTAAAATGTATATTTGGTAAATCCTCTTTAATTTGGTGACCAGCCCACTTTTTCCGATGCCATTTCCCAGGTTTGATTCTAGGTTGAATTATGTTTACATTAGAATATTTTCATATTCTTACTGTTTCAGTGGAGTGAAAATAACTTTACTTCACGGATGTCAAAGATGCAAAATATTTTAAAATGATTGTTAGCAGAACAAATAACTCGTAGGTTTTGGGATGAGATTTGCTTTTTGATTCTGTACCTAATTACATATCCAATAGCATTTTTTCCCGGTTTCTCTCTAAGTATTTGAGCTCAACGTAAATACTTTACCTCTGAAATAAGGGAAAAAAGTGCCAAAATGTTTTATAATGTCTGTTAACTGAAATTGTGATCAAAATGTTTATTGAAATAGCAGATTTGGTTTGATTTATTTGTATATGGCATGGCAAAGGGGGCTCTGAATAATGAATCAAGATGAACAGGAAGAAACTAATAATTTATTGTAAATAATAAAGACAGACAACAAAATAAATAAGCTGAGAATAGCTCAAGGAGAAAGTGGATGGTAAGCAATTATTCCTTAGTGTGCACGAGGAATATCATTCCCTAAATCGCCTATAGAGCAAATTCTAAAACGCAATTCAGCTGAGCTGCTAACTTTCATAGCTAATTAATAACTAACTCCTTTTGGTTCTCGTAGCCGTATTTTAATTATAGCATGAGCTTCTGGAAGCTTCGGAGAAAATCGGTCATAGGTCTTTGAAAATGAGTTTTCCTGAATCTATCAGAAAGTCGATAAGTTGTTAAAAATCACCAAATATCACTAACTTTCTAAAGGATCTTTAGGAATGAATTTGTCCATATCTTGCTTTCGACTTCAGCTATTTTTCCAATTTAAAAGTTATGTTATTGTTGTTGATTATTGTTTTTGATTATTGTTGTTGATTGTCTACTGATTCTAACTGGTTAGCCATTAGGCTAGACCACATCTATGAGTCCAAGAACTGTTAATCAATCCAGAAAGAAAGTAGATCTTTTCAGTAGGTCCTCTTTTACAACTCACAAACAGATGAGAAGATGTTCAGGAGTAAAATGATCAGTATTACATTTCCTACAGATCGGGTAGATACTGTTTCCCGGGTCAAATTTCAGGCATTTCAGGTGTCCACATAGGAGCCTCGTCAAAATAGTCTGCTGTGCACTCTTACCCCAAAACCTCCCGAGAGGAGAATGCAAGGAAGAGGCAACAATAAATTTTACTCTAGAGCAGATCTCCAAAAAGGTCAGGGTGCCAGTAGTCAGAGCAATTGAAGTACCTTCCTTAGCTAGGGCATCAGCCATTTCATTACCACTGAGCCCAATATGTGAAACGATCCAATGCAGATGTACCTCATGATGGGAAGAGAGATTCTGCATTAAAGCCAAAATAGATGGTGAAGTTTTACGAGAAATACGAGGCCAGTTTTGCAGGTGTTGGATAGAACTTCAAACGTCAATCAAAATCTAGGTATCTTTGTAGGCAGTGCAAGTATGCAGCTTTAAGCCCTTCCTCAATTGCTATAAGCTCAGAAGGAAGAACGGAACAGTGATCAGGGCTTCTAGTCTTTATATTAAAGTTATTAATAGGTGTTCTACTGCAGTTCCCATGTTCATTTTTACTGACGTCAAGGAAAATATGAAAGGCATTAGAGGGAATGCCATTTAAAGTTTCCAGTGCTATCTGCCGAAGCTAACCTGGTGAATCCGTTTCCTTGTTGGTATAAGAGGTTAAGTCTGTGTGAAAATAGACAACCAGAAGTCCTTCCATTGGGCTGATAGTAAGTTTCAGTGAGTATCTCAACAGTTGTATCTATTATGCTCATGAGCTATGCCAAAGGAAAAGGCTGTTCCCCCCTTAAGTCCTACTAGTTGCCTCAACGTGGAGAGGGCGTTACAATGGGCGGAATGGGCGAAGTACGTCGAGATTTTCTCATGGTAGAGTCCCCCTAGGAGTGAAGGCCTTTCCTTGTTAGCGCAGCCAAAATTAGTAGGCGAAGTCAGTCATCTAACGTTTGGTGCTCCACGTCTCTTGACGAACAGAAACTATACCACTCGCCTTCCTCCACGAATTAAAAGTTGTTGGATTCAGAATTGAGAGATTTACAATTCTATATAGGAAAAAAATACTTGTAAACAAAACATTTAGCCACCAATTCGATTACAAATAAAATAACAAATTCGATTATAAACAAAATAAACCTTATAATAATTATCCTCAAAGCAACAACTAAAACAATACATAATATTACAATATAGAGAAACAATAATGAATCAAATTAATTTAAATAGTTATAGAAATTTACAACAATATTTAAAATTTTACTTAGAATCCTCTTTTTAGTAGTAATAATTTAATTCTATGTACATAATTTTCTGAAACGTGGGTGAGCAGATATAATTTCAGTTTGATATCTAATGTATGCTAAAGGACACGTCCTTGGCTCCATGCTTCATCACGAATCTGCATTTGTTAGATTTAATTTATTTGTATAATTTTTCTAGAAAAGTTTCCAATGTTTTATCCCACAATAAAAAAAAGAAAACTGCATATTCTGTAAGCTGAATATATGAGAATTTTTGTATAGAAGTTAAATTTTGATTTTTCTCAAAACCAAGCGTATACGAAAAGCATAAAAAAACAGTGCTTGAAAAACTTGTTTTCCTCCAAGCAAGACTAGCACGAAGATAAAAGTATTCACATGTTTTATGAAATAATTCAAATAAAAGGATTCCAGACTATTTAAGATCAAAAGAATGAGATCGAAATTTCACAGCGAACTCAAAATTTCAACCCGTTTATGCGTTTTCGCTTCATTTGGAAGATTTATGCGTTTTCTCTTCATTTCTTTCATTTGGAGGATTTTTCTAAGAAATTTGAGTTTTATTCCTCCTACACATGAAAAAAACTAGGATCACAAATAGTTACACTAAGAAAAGTTTTGATAATAAGAATGTTTTAAGTTGGAAAATAAATGTAAATTACCAATTGTTATTGCTTCAGGGAATTAGATTCAAAGATTCTGGCAACAACAGAAAAGTACTCTATTAATTGCTATTAGGTTACTCAGCAGCGAATATACTTCATAATGAAATTTTCGGCAGTCTGCAGGTTATCGATAAGCAATGGTGATTCTGAAGCAAATGTATTAGATTTTTACAACATGATGTTGTTAAAGCATTACACATTTCTACCAATCTATCTTTCTCCTCATTCAGTATTATAACCATTCGTAATGTGGAAAAGTGATAAGTTTATATCAATTGCTTTCATAAGCAGAGTACAAAATAATCCTGATTTCTCGAACTTCAGTTATCCGATATCCATTTTATTCAAAATATTATAGAAACCTTCTCCAAAATGGAAATCATTGTTATTTTTATATTTTTTTATTTACTAACAGTTTACTCACAGTAACTTCCTGAACATTTCTATCACCTTTTTGAATATCTCTTGAAAATATTTATTAAAAATATTGCGGCAATAGGCAGCATGTATTCTACTAGACGTCTTGGTGTCGGTATGTATAGAAAACTGATTGTTAAATTTATGCACGCGCATTGTTGTCAGTATAACTTTACGTGCTTATCCTTTGTAACTTTGTATTTCTGAGTTTAGCAACTAAAAAGAGTATTCTAATGTTTTGAATTAAAAAAGAATTGTCTTCATATATTCATAGTTAGATTCTTAAAATATAAATGTGTAATTATTAATGTCACAAAGAATAAAATGAGTGTTGTGTCAATACTTTGAACATTATTTGAGTTTTGAGTTCTAGAATTATCGATTTATTGCTGAGTTTTAAAATAGGTTTTCCGACAGTATAACTTTTAATCCTAAACGATCGTGAATAAGAGTATCTCAGATTATTTCAGTAGGAAAACATATACATAATGTTGTTCTTGCTGATCTTGAAATCTGGAATTTTGTTTGAGTGAAGCACCTGATTATTGTTAATTATTACAATCCATTTTTAGTCCAAAGGGGCAATTTGTCCAGAAGGACTATTAATTTCGTTTTGGCATTTTGCGTCGATTCACTACAAGCGTCAAAGCTGTATGTAAGTAAAGCGTCGGCACTTCCATACTATAACATGACGCCAAATTGCAGCGCTAATCCACTGCAGTGGTGGCGATGTAAACTAAATCTCTTCCCCTCCTTCCCCTGCAGTGACGTCAGGGAGGTTGGAAGTAAGATGGCGAGGCCGCAATGAGTTTTGACACGATTGGATGTAAATATTTTGCAATTGCGTCGTAATTATATATATAAATGTATATATTTTCTATTTGTACAGTATTTCAGAGTCCTAAGTATACGAAAAGAATACATTTTTAAGCAAAGTTTATAAGGTTCTTCCTTCAATCTCTTGATTTTCTTCGTAAGCATAAACTGTGAAACCTTATGTGGAGGACAGTGAGCGAATCTAGGCTATGTCCTTTAGTGTTGCAGAAACTACAAAGTTAGAAGGAGGGTTTAAAAGTGACCCTTTGTTCTAATATTTACAACTCTTCAAATCGAGAGTAAGCCACTACTTGGGCTGAACTAAAATAATATTAAACTAAAGTGTGTTAACAAATTCAATACCTAACTAAATTCTAAATAGGACGGCGAGGGAAGCTTAACTCTTAGTGAAATGCAATAAATGCGAATTTTCACTAGCAAACACTGGTAATTGCAAATTGCCTATGAAGGCGAACTTTCAGTAGACAGAGGAAATCTTTGCGCGCACAGCCTTACGGCGATAAATCCAAGGCTCTGTCTTTCCCCTCGTTAACTCTTGCCTTTTAAACTGCTAACAGATATATGCGATTTGCATAAATATCTCACTCGCGCTAAATTCGGGCAGCAACTGAAACTTTGAGAATTCGATAGGAAAGTTCAAACTAAAAATAATTTGGTTAATTAAAATAATGAATGCTACATAGTTGCTCCCAGAATTTAGTAGTCTGAAACTAAGTAGCCTAAAATCGGCTTTTAGTGAAGATGCTAAATTCTAAATCTAAATTTTCCTTCCTATTCGCCATCCTTTACAATTGTAAGTTTTAAATTTAGTTTAAATCTCTGTTTGTGTCTTAGATATTTTAACATAGAATATCTTTTTCCGTCTTCACATCAAAAAGATCCATCAGGAATTTGGCTTGATTCTATCTGGTTCCTTCCAATCTGGAAGGAAATAAATTTTAATTTCATGTTATAAGTACATTTCACCTGAAAAGTACAACATTCCCTTCCTCTGATGCTTTCCGTAATGACTTTTTTTCGCGCTTTAGGTATTCGCGTTTTTTAATTTCTATTAGCGCTTTTCGCCAAACGCATTCATTTTACACTCATTCATTTTTAAAACTTCCCCCTTGTTCTCTGGCCAAATGTGGTGTTTGTGAAAAACACGCAGTTTTACTTTGTCAAGTGTTCACAACTACCACCTGACTTCAATTCTATTGGGGTTAATTCTTCGACTTTCAAGACCTCAGACCTCCCCTAAAACAAATCTGAAATGCCCTGAGGTTCTAACATGAAATGAACTTTAAACTTTTGTGTGAAACCAGAGAACACTACGTACAACATTCAAACATTTCAATTGCATTTCATACATATAATTCATTCTTTCAATCTTCAATTCAAATTTTCTTTAAATGCTCATTGCGTTAAATAACACTTATATATTCACTTTCTAATTTAGCGCGCTTTACGCTTTTACATTACATTTTAATTTTAACTTGCGTATCCTTTACGCTTTTCCAAAATATTCGATATAAACAAAACCAGTGCTTAAGGCTTACAACAAATCATGCATTACATAGAAAACAGTTTTACATTAAATGCATTCATTATTTATACATAGAAAAATATAATACAACAGTTTTGCTATACAACTTACGTACTAGTTGCTTTTAATTAACACAATTCAATTTCCTATTTACAGAGAGTCTTTTGACTAAAATCGATGAATCCCATGTTCTGGATTACAAAGAACATTTCACGAAGTCTCACAGTTTTTCAACTGAACTCTCGAATTTCTTCCGCTGCATAATTAAGTTGTTCCTTCAAGCGTGTCCTTTACGCTTTCGGCAACCGGCTTTTGACTCGGGTAACTTCCCTTTTAAATCTGCAACTTGCACTTAAATCAGAAACATAACTGTGTGAATTTTAAAAGAAAATAAAGAATCTACTTATCTTTCTGCCAGTCTTTTAGGCGTTTTTTTGTCCATTCCTGAAAGGTTGGATATACTGTGGCTTGGGCTATTCTTTGCTTGTTACTCCTAGATTGAAACTCTGGGGCCGCCTTTCGTTTGGTCGATCTTCTTTCCTCCAGAAACACCTTGTTGGGACGAATGGTGGGTGGCGCTTTCCGTTTGTGCTGAAGTCTTTGCTCCCTCTCCAGACTGGCTCGTTCCTTCTCCTGCACTCGTAGGCTCCTTCGTTGTGGGTTGGCACCTTCGGCGGCTCGCTTCTCGCCGTTCTGTTCCCTCCGTAGTGGTGGAGCTTTCATAGTGTTTTCATTTGGACGTTCCTTCCTTAGACGCTTTGGTTGCTGAGACTGTTGCTTAGCGTTTGTCCTTTTTTCTTTTTGGGGTGGTCTTTTCTTTGGCTGCGGCTTCCTCTCTTCTGGTAACCTCCTTTTCAAACTGGGTTCTCTTGTTTTTGAGGGACCTGGTTGGGGCTCTTGAATCTTAGAAAAATTCTGTGAGGCTGGACCCTGCAACATGTCTTTCAAAATATTATTATTAGCTCTTCGATAATAATGTTTAATTTGATCGAAATTTGCCACAGTCTCTTCGCCCTTCTCATTCTTTAAATATGCACGGCATTCAACTATTCTTGTAATTTCAAAAGGACCATGCCATCTTGGGCAAAATTTTGCGACCTTATCTTTTGCTGCGCATGAAAGTGCGTGGGCTTGTTTCAACACCTCCTCCCCCACTTTATATTCTACGGTTCTTCTTTTTGAATCGTAGTAAATCTTTTGTTTCTTTTGCGCTTCCCGGGAGCACTTTTCTGCCTCCTTCAACATTTTTTCTATTTCACCCATTTGAAATTCCGGCGCTCTATCTTTCACATAAAATAATTTATCTAAGGGGGTCATTATCTTCCTGCCCAAAAACAATTCGGCGGGGGATTTCTTCGTTGTCTCGTGCTTAGCCGTTCTGAGGGCGAATGCAAATTCTTCGACGCAGTCATCCCAGTTAGAATGGTGCTTTTGCACATAATTTCTAATCAATTTTACAATATTCTTATTTACCCGTTCCGCTATATTTGATTGTGGGCGGTAGGGTACCATTTTCATATGCTTAATGCCCAACTTGTCACACATCATTTTAAATGTACTGCTTACAAACTGGGGACCATTATCGCTAATCACCCTCGCTGGACATCCATATCTTAAAATATATTTGTTCAAAAACGAATCTGCAACGACTTTTGCTGAAGCCCGCTTAAGTGGTATCAACTCAACCCATTTACTGAAATGATCCACAATGACTAATAAAAATCGTGCCTTATTTACATGACTCCTGGGGTAGGGGCCTAAGAGGTCAATACCAATTATTTCATTGGGGAACCTAGACTCAATACTAGTTAATAACCCGGCCGGGCGGAAATTTACGTCATTATTTATCTGACACGTGTGACAAGTCTGGCAGTAATTTTTAACTATCTTTTGTAATTGCGGAAAATATACCGCCTCGCGTACGCGTTGTATTGTTTTTCTAATTCCAAAATGGCCCGAGACAGGCGAATCGTGGAGCTCTTGCAAGATACTTAAAATTAATTTGGCCGGGATGACTGGTCTGTATTCACTATTTTGATTCGTAACTTTAGTATAAAATAAGAGACCATCAATGATTTCATAGTTCTGTGCTCTGCTTCGTATTGCATTAATGTCTATATGCTGGAAGTTATCTGGGTCTTTTAAATAATTATAAATATTTCCGAATTCGGGATCCCTAGCAATTTCTTCTATTACAGTCTCTCGAGAGTCAATGACCTTTGCCTGAAGCATCGCTATTTTTACTTTCTCGCCGTTCTCGTCTAACTTTATTCTAGATAATGCGTCGGCCACTACATTGTCTTTTCCCGGTGTGTGTTTGATAATGAGATTAAATTCTTGCAACTTTAGGGTCCACCGAATTAAGCGTGGCGAAAGATTCTTTCCTGAAAATAATCTGGTAACTGCCGCATGATCTGAATATACTGTTACGGGAGAACTCCCAAAATATACACAAAATTTTTGAACAGCTGCGAGCACTGCTAAAGTTTCACGCTCCGTTGCCGAATAATTTCTTTGCGTATCATTCAATGTACGACTAAAAAAGGCAATCGCTTTTCTATTTTGTGTTAACACGGCTCCGATTGCGTAATCTGATGCGTCTGCATAAATTTCTAGACCCTTGTCTTTCTCTGGGAACTTTAGAACCGGTGCATTAATTAAAGATTCTTTTAACTTCTCAAACGCGGCGTTTGCTTCTGAAGACCACGCAAAACGAACTCTTTTCCTTCTCAACTTTAACAATGGTTCAGCAATTTCTGCGAAATTTTTAATAAAAATTCTATAATATGAGCACATACCCAAGAAAGTCGCTAACTTTTTGGCTGTATTCGGAATTGGGTAATTTTTCACTGCTATAACTTTAGATTTATCTGTTTCGATCCCCCTTTGAGAAATTTTGTACCCTAAATATTTGAGTTCTTTTGCCGCGAATTTACATTTCTTAATGTTCACTTTAAGTCCTGCATCTTTCAAAAGAGTAAAGACTTCTCGAAGGTCTTTAATATGTTCTTCCAGCGACTCTGAAGTAACAATTATATCGTCAAGATAAATAAATGTACTTTTTCCTATTACCGGCCTTAAAATTTTGTCCATGCACCTCTGAAACGTGGCCGGGGCTCCCGACAATCCAAAAGGCATACGCAAAAAGCCATATGTACCGTATTTTGTTATGAATGCTGTTTTGTGAACATCTTCCGGCTTTATGCTTATCTGAAAATATCCGGATGTCAAATCTAGCGTGGTTATGTATTTTGTTGATTTAATACTTCTTAGAATTTCATCAATTACCGGAAGTGGGTAAGTTGGAAATTTTGTTATACTATTAAGCTTTCTGTAGTCAATAGCGAACCTGTACCTTAATGGATCAGTTAACGGCAAATCATTATTTTTCTTACATAAAACCACCGGACTCGCATATGCACTAGAAATAGGAGTTATTATTTTGTTTCTTAACATTTCATCAATATGGTATTTTATTATTTCCTCCTTAACTTTGTCGTACTTGTAAGGACGCTGACGTATAGGTTCATCCGTAGTTAATTTAATTTCGTGTGCTACGATCTGGGTGAATCCTGGAATATCATCAAATAAATCAGCGAAATTACTTACCAATTCCCGAAACTTGTCCTGTTCTTCGGGCGTTAGATGGCTTAAATCCACTTCAGGGGGAGGTGTTGATTTCTTTTTAACTGGGTCCATGGTTACTTGCAAGGTGGAGTTTTCAAAATCGATTTTCGCATCCACAGCTGCAAAGAAATCTGTTCCTAAAATAACCGATGCTTGGAGGTTCTTCACTACAAGAAACATAATTTTTTTTTGTTCTTCGCCGATTTTGATGTACAGCTCGATTTTTCCCATGCATTGACACGTTTTTCCTTGGGCTGCTACCACCTTCATTCCTTCCACGCTATGCAGACGATATCTACGAAAGTGCTTCTTAAAAAATTCTTCTGCCAAACAGCTTCCTTGAGCGCCGGTATCCAACAGAGCTGTAGCGGGTACGTTGTTAATTAGTAACTGCAGTCTCGGTAATTCAATGTTTCTCACCATGACCGTATTTAGCTGTACTTCAGAGGGATTTTTCTTCTCCTCGGAACATTGCACCCCCTTCCCCGCAATATTCCTTAGTAGTTTAAATGCTTTGCGGGTGTTTTCTTCTGTTGCTGGCTTCTGCCTGGGGAGAATGATTTTCTTCCGTAGTTGGAATTATTTTGTTGGCGCTGTACTTGGCGCGGTTGACCGCTCGCATTTTGACTGGTACCAGTAGTTCTCGGCCATCGTCTGTTTCTTCCTTCGGCATTCTGGTTCCCCTGCAGCCGCTGTTCATACGATTGTCTCCGTTGATTTTCGGCCGCTCGCCGGCTCTCGAATTGTACGGCGAGTTCAAACAGCTTGTCCAGCGTCACGGGATTTCTTAGCTCCATGAAATCTTGTATAGATGGTAACAATCTGGGCAGGATTATCTGGATAATCTCCGGGTCCGGCCTCGTGCCATACAATAATTTAAAGACTTGTATTTTTCTCAAAATAAATTCCGATAGTTCATCCACCCGCTGTTGATACTTGCTAAACAATTCAGCTTCGAGTTTCGCACGGTCTTTAACCACAGGAAACGCTCTCAAAATTGCTAGTTTAAAATTCTCGTACGTGTAAGTCGGCGTTCCTGGTTCTCCCAGCAGACATTTTCCGATGCACTTATACCAGGTCGCTGCTTGGCCCCTCAATGCTCCTGTCGCTAATATGACCTTCTGATGTTCCGGAACTGGATACAGCAAAAAATGCGCTTCTAACTTTTCCAGGAATGTGTTCACAGGTCCTCTGGCATCAAAAACTACTGCCGGCTTCATGGCTGCTCTGATGGTTTCCACTATGAATCCAAATCCATCAGGCATTGCAGCTGTATTCTGGGATGTAGTAGGCATATTCCAACTTCCTTCCATCCTTTTAGTTGTTCGGGCGCCAGTGTAAGGTTTCTCCTTCAATCTCTTGACTCTTTTCGTGAGCATAAACTGTGAAACCTTATGTGGAGGACAGTGAGCAGATCTAGGCTATGTCCTTTAGTGTTGCAGAAACTACAAAGTCAGAAGGAGGGTTTAAAAGTGACCCTTTATTCTAATATTTACAACTCTTCAAATCGAGAGTAAGCCACTACTTGGGCTGAACTAAAATAATATTAAACTAAAGTGTGTTAACAAATTCAATACCTAACTAAATTCTAAATAGGACGGCGAGGGAAGCTTAACTCTTAGTGAAATGCAATAAATGCGAATTTTCACTAGCAAACACTGGTAATTGCAAATTGCCTATGAAGGCGAACTTTCAGTAGACAGAGGAAATCTTTGCGCGCACAGCCTTACGGCGATAAATCCAAGGCTCTGTCTTTCCCCTCGTTAACTCTTGCCTTTTAAACTGCTAACAGATATATGCGATTTGCATAAATATCTCACTCGCGCTAAATTCGGACAGCAATTGAAACTTTGAGAATTCGATAGGAAAGTTCAAACTAAAAATAATTTGGTTAATTAAAATAATGAATGCTACAAGTTTATTGTTATTAACATTAAAATTATGCATTATATCTTCTCCACTTACAGAGAGCTTCTACCTAAAATACTTTCTCAAACATGACATGATTTTTTTAGCTTCTGAGGCATCTTTTAAATGAAAAAACAAGTAGTCAATTTGTAATTAATGCTCAATTCGGTCCATTTCAAATTAGCGCTCTTTTTATTTTAATAGTGAAATACATTAAATAGTACATAACTTTCTCTGAATATTTCTGAAAGGGAATAAAAAAAAGATTTTAAAAAATATTATTTAAAACTTGTACCTGCGTTATTATAAAATATAGGGGAATAATTCTTTTAATTATCAGATTTTTTTACCTTTAATTTCAACTTCCTTAAGTATTTACTTCCTTAAGTATGCATCGTCTCAAGGAAACGTGTAGAAATGTATTCCATCAGATTTCGACGAAATCTTACTCTTGCAATCAATTTACTCCTCCGCAGTATCGATACGCCATTAGAGAAAATAAAAAAAAAAATTGGTTCTGAAAAGAGCCTTTTGTAATTAAAAAGTACAAAATTAATAAGTTATGAATAACACAACCAAAGCATGTTAGAAGCTAACAAGATTTCGGTAGAATCAAACAAACAACCAAATCAAAACAACCAATGACTGAAAAGAAAAGGAGCATGCGCAGTTTTACTGATTGTGTTTCCACATCGCCACCGCTACGAGCGCTGCGGTAGTTACGAAGCGCAATTTCTCCCATTGAAGTGTCGACGCTTTACTTACATACAGCTTTGACAAGCGTTGTTTCACTTTTCAAATTGTTGCCACCAAATGTTATCGCCCTGTATTTTATTTAAAGAAATTAAATAATGAAGAATCTGCATGAATGCATGTATATTTCTCGCATTGTGATAAAACAACGGTACCTAGAGCCATCAAATTTTGAATACCGTAATCCTCCTGTGAATACGGGTATCTGAAAGAACAAATTTGAAATTTGGAATTTCTTTTATTATTGATTTCACACTTTAACGAATTTTTGATTAACAAACTGAAGGATTTCAAAGCGCGCAATGGCAACGTTGTACAGGAAAAACATTTTTATCTTCAGCGCGCAAGTCTGTGCATCGGAAATTCTAAGATATGCTCATTTAAAAATTATTTTGCGATATTGCTCTTGAACTGAATTTTATGGTTTAAGTGCGAAGAACATGATATTTAATAAATAAAGGTAACACACAAAGTTAAAAAAAGCCCGTTTGGACGTAATTTATAATCTGAAAGGAATCTATTCAGATTTATATATATTTTTTTATTTATTAGATTCTGGCATATTAAGGCTACCTGCTTAACTGGAAGACTTTTTGGAAGACATACCTGACTATCTGCCCGAGAAGATTGATGAAGATTTAAAGGATTGTCTAAGAAATTTGAGTTTTCTCCATGTTACACATGGAAAAAACTGGGACAATTTATATGAAGCCAGCTCATTGATTAGGGTGTGAAGCCAGATTAAACTATCAGTATTATACAGATTTATTCCAACGGCCATTGTAAGCGCGTCTCTTTTGTAAGCATCACGATTTATGTTACTTTGATTTTCTACTATGGTTCTGTGTGCAGAATTAAAAGGTAATTTTCTCTCTGTTATGCTTAATGTATAAAATTTATTTTATCACACGTATGGTAAAAAGATGAAACTAAAGATACAATAAAGAATTCCAGACAGAATGCAATTCCTTTTGTTGACTATTTGAATTCTGGTAAATGCGTTGGCTGTATGGGTTGTTGTGATTTATTGCATCTGTACCGCGATGCGAGCAAATTTCCCTCAAAAATTCTTCCATGAAAATATCGCTTACCTTAGGCCGAAAGCCCATTCGTGCTTTTGTTTAACCAATCAATAAATTAATCAATCGTATTATTGATGTAGCTGAATTCCGTGAACAGCAAAATCAATTCAAGTAGTTACTTATTTGAGTTAAAAGTTTTATTTTCTTTCGAAAGGAATTTTTCATCATGTAATTGTTATCCGAATTAGCATGGAATACAAACTTTAGAAAAGCCCAAAGAACTCATCGAATATTATGTAAATCTGCTTATGGTAATAAATTTTAATCCTGAAAACATGCTACAATGAAAATATTTTTGTGAAGTCCCTCTGAAATATTTTCTTTCTCCGTTTGGGTATACACGGTGAAAGTAATTAATATTCCTATTTTTTCTATCTCCTTGTTAAGGAATTCTCGAAAAATATTCAAACTTGCTTCTTCTGTAGCTATGTTTGTTTCGAACGCTTCCGAAATTTCCATAACTATTCATTGCCCTAAGGAATAAAACACAAGCAAAAGAATACTCAGTCATTAAAAGTTTCTGGATCTTGTATTTTTTTCTTTGCAAAAAGTGAAATAATTCACACCCTTAGGGCTTAAACAAGTCGATTTTCTTTACTACTACGAAGAACTTTGGTGCTAATACTCACAGAAAAGTATATTATTGAGCACTAGACAAAATTATTTCCCTGTAGAAAAACTAAGAAAAAATTGCTAAAATGGATCATTAATTTGGATACAAGTTTACTGTCAGCAAGGTAGAAGAGATCAAGGTGGTTTACTCTAGATTTTGAATGTTTATATCTAACTAAAATTTCTTTGATGAACTTAATATTTTAGATGAGGTATATTGTTACGGACTTTGTATTTATTTAGCTATTTATTTAGAATTGTAATTAAAATTGTTTTATTTTCCCGTGCAACGCAGAGCGTGACGAATTTGAAGAGAAAGTTACGCCGGAAAAGTAAAAATACAAGAGCGCGTGCATTTAATATGTATTAAATAAATATCTTGTAATTGCTGTTGTCATCCAGAAAAATCGAGAAAATAGATTTTACCAGAATGTTCTCGTGAATAATTAAAAAGCTTATAAAAGCCAAATTAAAACACCTCAGCTTAGTTGCTGTTGTTTTAAGCGAACTATATTGTTTACTTAATGCTGTTCTTGACTATAGCGAATTCGCTGAGAGATCGAATTAGTTTCTCTGTATTTTGAATTTGAGTTTTATTTAACTCTGTAGTAGTTTAAAATATAACTACTATGAGATATTGCGCTATTATACGAATATCTCTGAGGAAATATTTCAGCATCTTGTTTTATTTCTTGTGAAAAGAATAAATTTTATTAAATTTTTATCGACTTGTGCATTCATTCCATTACGAACCTGTACGCACGCAACAATATTTCAAATTATGATGAGCATTTATTTGCATCGTAAATGTCGGGTATAGATTTTGTAGTTATGTGAAAGTCTTGGGTAGGATACGTTTATTAATAAGTTATTTTATCATTTTTCCTTTACTGTCACTTCTGTTTCACGGACTCCCAAAAGGATGGAAATTAATGAATGTATTTAAGTACAGAGTTCTTAAGCTCAAGAAAGAGAGTTGTCGGCAGCACTGTAAATGGCGTCATTGCTACTATTCCTCCCTATGGTTGAAATACATGGATCAGCTGTAGCTTTGCTGACCGAAATTGATTGCGCAAATTGAGGACCTGAGCCAAAGTTATAGCCCGCTTTATATAGTAATTTAATATTTGAAATTTCGCTTTAAGCTTTGCTTATCTTATTCTCGCAACTGCAGAAATTTGTTTCTGCTGCTACACAAGTTGGGTAACTGTTATAATGGAAAACTAATAAAACCAATAACTTTATTTTAAACCTCCTTCCGTGGTAGAGTTATTTCTTTTAAAGATCAAGACTAGGCGATAAGTCATCTGATTGTCGAAAAAATAACAGTGACGTAAGAATCGTAAATCAAGAAATGTGTACAGGATGAGATCTTGAGATTGAGAGCGCCGCCCTCTGTTAATCTGAAAATGAATTATGTAGTGTTGACTTGAGAATAAAATCCAATAAAAAGAAAAAAAAAAGCATAGGTAATGCAATAATATTTACAGAATGATACTTGAAATTCAGTGTTCTCGGGATCAATCTGATCTTTAAATTTTTAGAGGAACTGTACAAAAGCGTCATAATAGTTCTTAATATTTACGAAAAGAAAGCAGATAAAACGACACAAGTTTTTATTGATTTAATGTGTAAAAGGCTGGTTACTTTTGTTTTCTTAAGTTCTTTAAATTTAATTTCTTTTAAACAGTTTAGCTTGTTAATTAATAACAGATAGATTAAATATGAACGAATGATACCTTATGTTTTTTCGAACGGTAATCAACTCGAATGAAAAGTGAAGCAACGCAAAATCATGTGAGACTAATAGCTCTTTTGAACTGAAAACTGAACATAGAAACACAGAAGAAAAAAAAAGTCAAAAGTCATTCTTCTTAGTTTATTTTGGTACAACATAGGACTCCGTTTATTTCTGTTTTTTCTTTTCGTAACTTAACAGTTGAATTTTCTTTAAAATGAATAAAATTTTTAAGTAGTTCCTATTCATAGGCATATCTTTCTTGTACTGAGATTTTGAATGTTTATAAAAATGATTATAGGTATGTTTTTTTGTGAAATGTATATCATATTTATCATTGAGTTTGAGACAAAGGTATTTTAAAATTCTAATTAAAATTAAAGTGTAATTGCAATTTTGCTCTTCTCTTAAAAAAATATGAAAGGTTTCAGATTTTAAATTACGTCCAAAGGGGCGTTTTTTAAACATTTTGTATGTTACGTTTATTTATTGAATATCATGTTCTTCGCATTTAAACCATACAATTCTGTTAAAGAACAATATTGCAAAATAATTTTAAACTGAGCGTATCTTTAGAATTTCCTACACACAGTCTCACGCGCTGCAGATAAAAATGTATTTTTTCTGTACAACGTTGCCATTGCCCGCTTTGAAATCCTTGAGTCTGTTAATCAAAAATTCGTTAAAGTTTTAAAAAATATGAAACCTTAATAAAAGAAATTCCAAATTTCAAATTTGGGCTTCCAGATGTATGCCTATATTCGCGGCAGGATGACGGCATTCAAAATTCAATGGATTTAGGTATCGTCGTTTGATCACAATGCGAGAAACATACATACATTTATGCACATTCTTCATTATTTAATTTCTTTAAATATAATACAGGGCTGCAATATTTTGTGGCAACAGTTTGAAAAGTGATGCAGACTTTTAATGTTTCCGACGCAAAATCGCAAAACGAAAACAATAGTCCTTCAGAGACGAAGCCCCTTTGGACTAAAAAAGGACAATTCTATTTTTCGCGTTCTAATGGGCCGATTGACGAAATTCAACTTGCGCTTCTCATGTCTCGAAAGCGCGACTTTCTATATATATTAGATTTATATATAGCATTGTTCTAACATAGGTATTTTGACACAAAATCGGACTTCTGAAATAACATAAAATTTTTTTTTACATGACTCAAATTATGTCAAATTGCCAAGTTTTGTAAAAATCGCACGAGTAGTTTTTAAAATATTAGCTCTCAAAATTTTACCTCCTCAATGTTAATTGAATTTGGTATATATTTATTAATATCTCTTTTTCATTAAACTTACTTAATTCCTTCTTTTAAATTTAGAAATTTAGGTTCATTCCAAATAAAATTCATCCATTTTTTATGATTTATTTTTAAAATTTGTATTTTTAAATAATTTTTATATATTTTTCGAAACAAAATTTGAATTATAAACTATTAAATTTTTAGCATCAACTTAAAGCAGATGTATTTCTAGGCAAACCTGCAAAAATTGGAGATTTTTATTCAAAATCTTGTAAGATATACATGAATTTATATATTGGAGCGTTTTGAAATTTGGCATCTTTTTTTGAGCGATTATAATGCCAAATGTGGTTTATGGATTTTGTTACAGTGAACCAAAGCTGTATGTAAGTAAAGCGCCGGCACTCCCATACTATAACATGACGCCAAATTGCAGCGCCAATCCACTGCAGTGGTGGCGATGTAAACTAAATCTCTTCTCCTCCTCCTCTCCTCTGCAGTGGTGTCATGGAAGTTGGAAGTAAGATGGAGAGGCCGCAATGGGTTTTGACACGATTCGATGTAAATATTTTGCAATTGCGTCGTAATTATATATATAAGTGTATATATTTTATATTTGTACAGTATTTCAGAGTCCTAAGTATACGAAAAGAATACATTTTTAAGCAAAGTTTATTGTTATTAACATTGAAATTATGCATTATTTCTTCTCCACTTACAGAGCTTCTACCTAAAATACTTTCTCAAATATGACATGATTTTTTTAGCTTCTGAGGCATCTTTTAAATGAAAAAAATCTAAGTCAATTTGTAATTAATGCTGAATTCGGTCCACTTCAAATTAGCGCTCTTTTTATTTTAATAGTGAAATGCATTAAATAGTACATAACTTTCTCTGAATATTTCTGAAAGGGAATAAAGAAAAAGATTTTTAAAAATATTATTTGAAACTTTACCTGCGTTATTATAAAATATAGGGGAATAATTCTTTTCATTATCAGATTTTGTTACCTTTAATTTCAACAATACATATCCTAAAACTGTTCTTTATTGCATCCATCGTCTCAAGGAAACGTGTAGAAATGTATTCCATCAGATTTCCTTACTTTCAATCCTTAATCCGCAGTATCGATACGCCATTAGAGAAAATTAAAAAAAAATTGGTTCTGAAAAGAGCCTTTTGTAATTAAAAAGTACAAAATTAATAAGTTATAAATAACACAACCAAACCAAGTTAGAAGTTAACAACAACCAAATCAAAACAACCAATGACTGAAAAGAAAAGGAGCATGCGCAGTTTTACTGATTGTGTTTCCACATCGCCACCGCTACGAGCGCTGCGGTCGTTTCGAAGCGCAATTTCTCCCATTGAAGTGTCGACGCTTTCCTTACATACAGCTTTGCAGTGAACTGCCACAGCTATTTTTAACGTTAACTTTCAAATAAATTTTACGGAGAATTAATTATATGGGAATTGTTACCCTCAATGATGCGTAATAAATATTTAATAATACTATATGAAAAGCTACTTTTAAAAATTATAGATGATTTTGTTCACATAAAATTTTTTTTTTAATTTCTTTCTTTCTTCCTTTTTTTTATACTTGTAATAGTAAAATTTTACATTTGCCGTATTATCGTCTGCTAGTTTACTTTAATTTTGTTTAAATCGAATTGTCTAAAACTGAGAACTTTTGTTTGATGTTTTATGAACTGTTTTATTTCTTTGTCATTTAGCAAAAGATCTTTTAATTAAAAGATTTATCCTTTGGACTTTGCTTTAAACTTTATTTATAGTTAAAATGCCTAGAAAATGAAAAGCTATCTTCAGCTGAAACGCAACTGATGTAATTGATAGTTTAAAAAATTTGACAAGAATGAAAAATTTATACAAGTGTAACAATCGAAAAATCTTAATTTTCTTGTGCACTAAAAAATAGAAGAAAAGAAGAAAATTAGGGAGAAAAGTAAGCAAAAATTGGAAGGGAATTTGGCTGTCAGAAATACTAAGATGTTTCGAAAAGTTGAATGCTTTTGAATATACTTTCAGAATCTTTCAAGGAATTTGGGTGCTCAAAGAGAAAACGGACGTGTAACATCAACAAATACCATCAATTGAGCTTGTGCTGACGGAAAAGACAAAAACGATATCATTGCAGATTAAGCGAAGAGCGAATGGTGTTCGACTATATGGTTGGTATAAATTTAAATTACGTCAAGAACATCATATCGTATCGTAAACAGAGAATCCCATGATTTCTCAGTCGAATTATTTGAAGATTCAGAAATTTATCCAGTGATGTATGTGGATGTCATCTAAAGACGTTTTCCCTCTTGATGAAACCAGTCTTTCTTTTCATCTCATACCTTCAAAATGTCTAGCCTCTAAAGACTGTTAAAGGCTCTGATCAAATAATGGTGAAATGGATAGAATTGGATTATTAAGTTACGGCAAAGCAGGGCTATCTGCCTAAAAGGAGGGATGCCTGCGTGAAGAACTTTCTAAGGGAAACCTGCTCGTATGCGCGTTACACATGAGATAAACCACGAAAACGCCTATGCAACCAGCCCGTCCGCCGGGATACCATGGAGCGAATTACCAGTGTTCATCGACTTTGCCGCTCGACCGTTTGGGGCTCTTATAAAATGGAAGGCGATAACTTTATTTAAAATTAATCTCAGAAATACCAAGATGTTTCGAAAAGCTGGATGCTTTTTAATATACTTGCAGAATGCCTGAAGAAAAGGAGCAAGCCATTAAGAAGAAAAAATAAATTTTTGCATAAAATTTAGTATTTTTTTTAATTTAAAACATTTTTAGTCTTATGATATTTGATTCTTGCGATTTCAAAAATAAAATATTTGACTAAAATATGAATAACATTTTAAGAAACTAAATGTAGGATTATAAAATCGTGCAAAGCAATGGGCACAATGATAAAACTGTTTAAAGCAATGTATGAATATCATCCTAAGTTAAAATGTTGGTTATATATATATATATATTTATTATTATTCCGCCTACTTCACCTCTCAATTATAGGTCAGTCATGTTATCCTGATCGTTGTACCAGCAACCTGAGTCGGTTATATATCTCTCTTTTTTATATATCTTTTCTGAACGGCCCATTGAAAGGCGTGTCAACTGTGCTTTACTGTATTTTCTCTTTTAATATATGTAGTTTTCAAATGCATCGTAGTCTAGTCTGGGTCACAAAGTATGCTTTCGAAAGAAACGCAATTCAAGTAAATAAAATCAAATCCTGGAAAATTTTTATATTAATAAATATATTTAAAATGCACAGTACGAATGAATAACTAGAAAATTTTAAAACAATTATCTGAAGAGACAATGTAGCAGAAAAAATTAAAATAAAATTCTGAAAATTTAATTGTGACCTACAATAATAACTATGACTAAAAAATGTAGTATTAAGAAAACTATTTGAAAAAAATAAACGATGTAGCTTTTATTTAAACTACGCAGTTCGAGTGAATAAATAGAAAATTTTAAAACAGTTCTTTGAAAGAAATCATGCAACTTAAACAATTAAAATGAAATTCTAAAAAAGAAAAAAAAATCCTTAAAATAACAACAATTATAATTTAAAAAAATATATTATAAAGGAAAATTACTTGAAACTATGGAACGATTGTGATTTCTTTTCCGCCGACGCTCATGTGAAAAGGAAAAGGAAAATAGGTTGCCATATATTAAGAAGTTCGCCAAATGAACTATTCTTGGCGCAAACGGAAAAAAATGCGCCAAGTTAAAATTTTGAATTTCTCCGTAAATGTCGCACCAAATTTTACAAAATTTAATATCTAGGCATAATTTGAGTCGTAGAATCGAAATGTGTAAAAAAAGTGGTATGTTATTTAAGGATTGTGTCCGATTTTATGTCAAAATACCTGTGTTAGAACAGTGCTGTATATAAATCTAATATATATCGTAAGTCGCACTTTGGAGACATTGAAGAACGCAATTTGAATTTCGTCAATCGGCCCAGTAGAACGGGAGATATAGAACTGTCTTTTTTTTTTCGCAGTGTACCTTGCAAATTAATGATGAAACAATAAAAATGCTTTGTGTTGAAAACCAGCCGGGATTATTTCGTTGTTAATTATATGCAAAGTATTATTACCATCTCAGATTAAGAACTTTTAAACATTCACATTTTTATTATCACAGTTGATCAGACTAGTACTTTCAGTTTAATTGGAAGCTGTAAAGTATTGGACATATTCGAAAAGGCTAAAAAAATTAAATGAATTATGATATCGGGAAGAAATAATTTGTAAATTGCTGCAACCCATTTCCAAAATGATATTAGCATACGCAGAACATTATCAAATGCATGGTGTGACTAGATGTTTTTAAAATGCACTATATTTGAGAAATGTAAACAACTTATGTTTGTCAAAATTAAGAACTAACAATAGCATATGATTTGAAAATTCACGAAGCAATCTCGTAAAGAGGGTATCACAAATTACTTATTGATTCTATCACTTGCATTGAAGTTTTTACGTAATCTGGCAATTTTATCCCAATAGACTGAGTGCTTTCTTGTATCTCAGTTTACATTTCGCGCAAACAATAGCAGAGTGTGAAGGATAATAAGTTATTGTAAGTTGTTTTCTGTTTGCGAAGAAAGTATTATTGATGAAAGTGACTAATCGCATACAAGCTAATAACTTAAAAAACAAATTAAAGATATTAAAGTCAGTCTATCTGATTTTAATATCAGATAGACTCAGATAGACTGATTTTAATATCTTTAATCAGAAAATTGTCTTTGCATACTTTCTATACAAATCTGGAATTCAACAACTGACAGTCTATTACTTCTTTCATCTGTCTAAAGTACGGATAATACAATCATAGTAGCCTTGCTTTAAATTTAATTGCTTTTAAATAGCTTAGCTTGTTAATTAATAACAGATAGATTAAGTATGAAAGAATAATACCTTATGTTTTTTCGAATGGTAACGGACTCGAATGAAAAGTGAAGCAACGCAAAATCATGTTTAGAGACTAATAGCTCTTTTGAGCTGAAAACTGAACATAGAAACTCAGAAGAAAAAAAATCATTCTTCTTAGTTTATTTTCGTACAACAAAGACTCCGTTTATTTCTGTCTTTTTCTTTTTGTAACGTAGCAGTTAAATTTTCTTTTAAATGAATAAAGTTTTTAAGTAGTTATTGCTATTGTTATTGTTACTGTTCAGAGACAGAAATGTAAAATGTTCTTGACATAATTGGTTTTTCTTTCCATGGTGTGAGATGTTCGTAGAACAATAAAAGCAAATGAAACTTTTAGAAACTCTGTCAAAAGATTTTAGGCAAATTAAAGAAAAATAAATGCTGGAAAAATAAGTAAAACTGCGACTGCGCAAAATTATGCTAATTTTCTACAGAAAAATAGGTATTAATCCGAAATAATAGAAACGAAATCATGTTCGACTCAAAATTGTTTTTTGGAATGCTAGTGCATCTCTTTTAAGCAATTAAAAGTAGAATAAAAAAAGCAACCATAATTCCAGTAATACTATTAGGATATTAAAATATAAGTAAAAAAATTCTGAAAGCTTTCAGATTTTACATTACACCCAAAGGGGCATTTTTTTAACGTTTTTTAGGTTACCTTTATTTATTAAATATCATGTTCTTCGCACTTAAACCGTAAAATTGAATTCAACAGCAATATCGCGAAATAATTTTAAAATGAGCATAGCTCTGGAATTTCCGATACTTAATCTCGCGCGCTGGAGACAAAAATCTTTTTTTTTTTTTTCCGTACAGTGTTGATATTGCTCGCTTTGAAATTTTTGAATTTCTTAATCAAAAATTCGTTAAAGGTTTACAAAACATGAAATAGATAATAAAACGAATTCCAAATTTGGGCTTCCAGATTCCCATATTCGGGTGAAAACATACGCTATTCAAAATTTGACGGCTCTTTAGATACCGTTGTTAGTGCGAGAAATATACACTGCACGACATTGAAAACGCAACACCAAGAAGGAGCGGTCAGAAATTTATGCAAATTTTAGAGTAGACGCACGCCGCTGAGTTATGCGAATGATGTGAAATGCTCAGCTGTCCGACGCACGTGAAGTAAGATATAAGGGAAGGAATGTGCAGAATGGGAAATATTCGTGTCGTTATTTCTGCCAGACGAATTATCGAAGAAAGTTGGTTTTTGTCCCGGAGGATACCTGTAATAGGAGAGAATGCCAGGCCGCCGTCAACGAAGGCACTTCCAGCAGATAGGCGATTTTACGAGGAGTATGGTTATCGGACCGAGAAGGGCGGGTTGGTCCTTACGTCAAATCGCAGCTGATACCCACATGGATGCGAGCACGGTGCATCGGCTATGGCGAACGTGGTTGGAACAAGGGAATGTGGGAAGAAGGAGGGGTGCAGGTACAACCAGAGTGACGTCAGTACGCATGGATCGATGCATCCGCCGACAAGCTGTGGCGGTCCCGCAAGTCACTTGCACCGCGATTCTTCAGCATGTGCAAGATACCTTGGATGTTCCCGTGTCGACCGGAACCATTTCCCGTCGATTGGTTGAACGTGGCCTGCACTCACGGCGTCCGTTAAGAAGACTGCCGATGACCCCACAGCATAGACTCCAACGTTTAGAATGGTGCCGGATTGGAGCGATGTGGATGACAGAATTGCGAAACGTCGTGTTCTCAGATGAGTCACGTTTCTGTTTATCCAGTGACAGTCGCCGCATAAGTGTGTGGCATCAACGTGGAGACAGATCTAATCCGGCAGTAACTGTGGAACGCCCCATCGCGCGACAACGTGGCATAATGGTTTGGGGCGCTATTGCCTACGATTCCAGGTCACCTCTAGTTCGTATTCAAGGCACTATGACGGCCCAACGATACTTGGATAATGTACTGCGGCCGGTGGCAATCCCCTACCTTCAGGGGCTGCAATTTCGCCCGACCACACAGTGCTCGCATCTGCCAACATGCTCTGCAAGGTATACAGATGCTTCCCTGGCCACCGTACTCTGCTGACCTGTCACCAATCGAACATGTGTGGAATGTGATTGGACGCCGTTTGCCTCGTTCAGAAGACGAAATGTGGCAAATGGTTGAAAGGGAATGGAGAGACATCCGTCAGGACATCATCCGCACTCTTATTGACTCTATGCCTAGACGTGTTTCTTCGTGCATCACTGTCCGCAAAGGTCCTACATCCTACTGAGCCGACGCCGTTCTCGCTCTGTATTCTGACTATCATTTTGAAATAAAGATCACTTATTGCTTCTGGCTGCCTTTGTCTTTTTTCCAAATTTCATCACTTTCTGACCACTCCTTCTTGGTGTTGCATTTTCAATGTCGAGCAGTGTATATACATTTATGCAGATTCTTTAAATATAATGCAGGGCTTTAAATATATAATTTCTTTAAATATAATACAGGGTTCTAATATTTGGTGGCAACAATTTGAAAGTGAACCGACATTTATAGTGAACCAATCCAAAATGTCAAAACGAAATCGATAGTCCTTCAGGGCAAATTGCCCTTTTGTTCCAGTAAACAGTGGAAATATATAATAATGATAACTCCTACGCAAAAGCTAATTTTACAGTAATGTAATAACTCCTACGCAAAAGCTACTTCAACAGTAATATAATAACTCCTACGCAAAAGCATGTTTTATCATACATTTATGTAATTTTGATATATTTATACATCAATATCTATCTTAATATATGAAAAATCATTTAAGTTTTTCCTCTCTTTCCTTGCAAACACGCAATATCGCACGCAATCCCCTAATATCGCACGAGTGTTTGAGAATTATATAAATTGTGTAAATGTTTGTTCTACGAATAGACGACAGGTCAAAATAGCAGCAAAGACATCAAAAAAATTTTGTTATAGTGCTTATATTTTGTTATAGTAACTTATAAAAAGTTACAGTACATTACGCATAGAATGTTAAACAACTTCTAAAGCACAACTATTTACACTCTATTAAAAGAATATGCATTATACGTATTAATAATATGCATTAAAAATATAAAAAACATAATGTATTAAGACTATAAAAAACGTTTGTCGCAGTAAAGTACATTTCCGTTCTTCAAAAAAGTACTGCAACGAGATGGAGGCGAACATCATTGTGCATGAGGAAGTTATATCGATTGCATCTTTAAACATTTTGACATAAAGATCAAGAATTTCATCCATATATATTCCAGTAGTCATAGTCACACTGGTAAAAATGTATAGACGATTCAAGAGGATGCCCTCCCATCCATGACCACTATTAGGAGATAGTATTTTTATGCCTATTTATTTCCTAACATAAATATAACGTACAGTACAAGCAAGAACATTTATGAATACAAAAACGCAAGTGATGCCATTCACAAAAAGGGTAATGTTAATTTTAATAGTTCGATGGCTTTGCCGCAACATCATCCCCACCCTGGTCAACCTCCAGGGGGATGACCAGCTGCACCGGTCGGGTAATGGTATGTCCATTGATGCGTAGAACACAAGTACGGACTTTCTTGTCGCGGCCAAGGATTAGCTCCTCGACACGTGCCTTTTTCCAAGTGTGGCGAGGTCTAACATCTTCTTGTAGTAGGACAATGTCCCCTTTACGGATTTTATTTGTTTCAGATGGATTCCGCACTTGATGAAATGTACGCAAGTCCATCAGATATTCCTTTTGCCATCTTTTCCAAAAGGAGTCCATCAAATGTTGACGATTCTTCCACATACGATTTAAATTTGTTTCAGGATTTGTGGGGCTGGAAGGAATAGTAGTTAATTTCTTTCCTATGAGGAAGTGCGAGGGTGTTAAAGCTTCCTCAGAGTCATCTTTTATTCCATATTCATGGACAATCGGTCTACTGTTAAGAGCGGCTTCAATATCACATAATACAGTGATCAAACCAGCGTCATCCAAAAGAGCCTTACCTAATGTTTTCCGAAGGCATTGCTTAATTGAGCCTATCATTCTTTCCCACCATCCTCCCCACCAAGCCGCTCGTGGGGCGATGAATTTCCATTTGATGTTGTGGTGGGCATAGAATTGTTGTACCTTGGCAGAAGATATAGTATCCCAGAATAATTTCAGCTCTTTGTCCGCAGCACAGAAAGTTGTGGCATTATCAGTATACACCGTATGAGGAAGTGAACGTCTAGAGACAAAACGTTGTAATGCAAGTAGGAAGACGTCAGTACGCAGATCGGAAACTAATTCTAAGTGGATAGCTCGGGTTGTAGCACATGTAAAGATGACAATGTAAGCTTTTGTAACGAAGTTGTTATTTTTTACGTAGAGTGGTCCAGTAAAATCCATTCCGGTAGTTTCGAAAGGAGATGACTTTTGAATTCGCTCAGCTGGTAATGGAGCTTCTATCTGTTCACTTCTCTTTTGTTTCAGTACTTTACATGGAAGGCAAGTCTTTAACACCTTTTTAATGGCGTGCCTTGCTCTTAATATCCAATATTCTGAACGAAGCTGAGAAAGTACAATCCGAACACCGAGATGATGCATTCGTAAATGTGTTTGGCGTATCAGTAGGGTTGTAAAATGATGAGAACCTTCCAATAACATGGGATGTTTTTCAGCATGAGATAAATCAGAAAATTGTAGTCGACCACCAAGAAGTATAACATTGTTCTTGAAAAAGGGGTTAAATTTTTTTATCCTTGATTTCTTAGGAAGTGATTTTCCTGTCAACAGAGCTTCATATTCTGAAGGAAAGGATTCTTTTTGAACGGTCTGTATACAATAAATACGAGCTTGATTTAATTCTGTGGTAAGTAACTCACCCACTAACTTTTCTTGTTTCCTACAGTTGTGAATAAAGCGAAAAAACCAGGATGTTACACGTAGCAATTTAAAGTAAGAACTGTAGTTTGTAGCTATTATGATTGGTTGAGTAGATACGATGTGAGGGTCTGAACTTTTTCTTTCTTTCTTTTTAAGTTATGACTGTAATCTGTAGAGATAGTATCAGAATGAGGCCAATATTCTGGAGATTTGACTAAACATGGAGGGCCGTTCCACCAAATTTTTAGGTTTTTTTAGTGTTGATGGTGAAACACGTCGAGAAAGTTTGTCAGCTGGATTGTCTCTGCCAGGGCAATGTCTCCACTGTGAAGGATTAGTATAGGAAATAATTTCTGTTACTCTGTTGCTAACAAACGTTTTCCACTTGTTGGGGTCACTGCGTATCCACCCTAAGACAACTTGAGAATCACTCCATAATGTTGCATTCGACGAACATATATTTGTTTCAGAACAGAAATATTGTAACAAACGTGCTCCCATTCGTTTGGTCACCTTTAAAAGTAACAATGTAGAGAACTGAACCATAGGCACGTTCAAATGCGTCACAAAACACGTGAATAACAAAGAGAACATATGATGAAATGCCTATGCATCGAGGAATTTGAAGGGAGCAAATGTCATCAAGTTCTTGTACAGCTGCATACCATAAAGTTGATAAATTAGCAGGTAGTAATTTATCCCACTTGATTCCAAGAATCCATGTATCTTGGAATAAGATTTTCCCAAGGATAGTAAATGGTGAAAAAAGTCCTAAGGGATCATAAAAACTAGCAATGCAGCGGAGTAACCATCTCTTTTTAAGTGGTTTGTCTGGGGTAGAAACACAGAGGGAAGTCTTGAATGCATTCTTCAAAGTATCAGAATTTGTATTCCAGCCAATACCTAAGACGGTTGTTTCCGTTTTGTGAGATTCTTCATGTGTTTGTAGTACATCTTTGAGTTTCAAAGAGTTTGTAGCCCATTTTTCCATAGGCAGTTTCATTAGAGCCATTAAATTCTTGATCTCGTGATATAGCATTATAATGCGTGATTCAGTTTCCATACTAGCAAGAAAGTCATCCATATAGAGATGTTTATCTATCATTGATGCAGCAATTGGAAATTCTGTGATATGTCTTGCAGCCAATTCTCGTGTGGCAGCACAGAGTAAAAACGGACTGCAAGTAAGACCAAATGGTAAACGAGTAAATCTATAAACAGTTATTTCATCTGTAAAGGTAGTAGGTTGAGATGAATCAGATTGTAATTTGTACCAAAAAAATTTTGTGATGTTCCTATCGTCTTTATGTAGTGACAACTGTAAGAAAGCTTGCTTACCATCACATGTAACAGCGAATTCATGCAATCGAAACCTTAGTAGACAACCAATAGTTTCAGGAAGAAGATTCGGGCCAGCTTCCAAGATATCGTTCAGTGAAGGCATTCCTGGAGCATGCGAGGAAGCGTCGAACACAATCCTCCACTTGGTTTCAGATTGCGTTTTCTTTCTTACAGCATGATGAGGAAGATAATATACTGACTTCTCATTGGATTCATCTATGGAACATACTTCAACATGTTTTTGTTCAATGTAATTCAGCATGCATTTGTCATATTGTGTCTTGAACACATCACTAGATGCAAGTCTTTTTTGAAGAGAATGAAATCTGTTTTCCGCTATAATTTTGTTTGTAGGCAAAGGTGTGAGCAATGGCTTTTTAGGTAGAGACACAATTCTTCGATTGTCCTCAGTGTTGTAAGTTTTGTGAAATTCTGATAAAATTTCTTCATCGCGAGTAGTCATTTTTCGTTTCTGCGCATCTTGTATCGCAATGGTGTCTAATTCCCAGAAACGACGTACCTGATCATTTAAACAATCAGTTTCAACTTGCACACAAACTTGATGGACAGAAGTCTTGTCTGCGATTGTAGTATGCGTTCTTGTTCCACTAAGAACCCATCCAAACACTGACGGTATCAGAACAAAAGATTCTGAAAGCTTGATTGGAGCTTCTGCGGAAACAATTTGCCAATAATGATCACCACCAATAAGTATTTCTATGGGCAGTGAAGAGTCATCCGGTGGATCAGCAATTCTCAATCTTTTCTTCTGAGCAAAGTGAACTATTTCTGGTGGAGCAGTAGGATGTGTAGTATAGGAATTGGAGCTTTCAAATGCGGAGATCGAAAATGTTTGGTTGCTCCACAAACTTGAAAGTGACAGTTGAACACATCTACGTTGTTCTTGTGAAGTAAAAGATTCAAATGCTTGAACTAAAAGTGAGGCGGAACTGACAACTTTAAGCTTAAGTTTTTCAATGAGGTTTGTGTGAACAAAACTTGCTTGGCTACCACCATCTAAAATGCAGCGTGTTAATTTAGTAATGCCTGTGGGGCCAGTAACATACACACGAGCAGTTTGCAAATGTGTGAAAATAGTTTTAGGAAAGGTTATGTGATTTACAGCACTGCTAGTTACCCGCAGTTGATTGTTTTCAACAGGAGGACAAATAGAAACATGATGCCTTTTCTTGCATTTAGTGCATCGTGCAGTATTTTTTCTTGGGCAGTTTGAAACTCTATGACCACGGTTAGTACACAGAAAGCAGCGATTTGAAGTTTTAAGTTTCTGAACACGAGTATCATAGTCTGTAACAGTTTCACAATATTGAGGCCAATGTCCTGTAGTATCACAAAATGAACAAAATGGCGAAATTTTCTTACGTTTATTTACTGTTTTGGAATTGATACTAAAATTTTCTACCGTGAACTTTACGGTGTGATCAGAAAAAGACGTACCTTTAACTCTTTGTGTTGCAATTACACCTTCCACTTCTTCTGCCAGGAACTGCATCAGTCTAGTAATATTACCTTCATTTAGCTTTTCACGCTTGGCATAGATAATCCAGCGGCAACAAATATCATTGGGAAACGCACGAATAATTTTTGGCACTAGGATTCTACCGTATGCTTCAATATTCTCACCCAGAGCAGTTAAAGCTTGAATTCTCCTGTTACATTCTATGTAAAGATCATTTAGATGCGTAGGAGATGGGTCTTGAATAACAGTTAAATGTTCTAAGTAATCTAAGTGTGACTGGATAATTCGATCTTTATTTCCGTATCTTTCCTTTAACAATTTTTTTGTTGTTTCATAGGTGTCTCCTATTACACTAATTCCATCAACAAGGCGTTTAGCTTCACCATCTAAATAACCTCTGAGGAAAACATGTTTATCAATAACAGAAAGATGTGGATTGGCATCTATAGAAGATTTAAACTGTTCCCAAAAACATTGCCACTGTTCAATTTCTCCTGTAAATGATTGTAGTTTAATTGTTGGCAATTTAACTGTATATGATTGAGCCACAGGCGCTGTAGTAGAAAGGTCGCCAAATTTCATCGCCAAATCATTGGTATCCATATTGGAAGCAGTAACATTATTTGCAGTTAGCGATAATTTGTTCTGAATAATTTTTTGTGCTTTGAAAACTGCGGATTCACCAGTATCTATGTAGTTTTCACACTGCAAATTATCATTTTCGTATTCATCGTCAGAAAGAAAATTGTGAATTTCGTTATCTATTAGTTTCATATCATTTAAGGCAGCTGTTAAGCGATTAGAAATATATTCAATCTTTTCAATTGAGAAATCATCGTTCAAAGTATCAATTTCAGTAGAAAAGCGAGAAACATTACTTCGCACGGCTTTCCGCTTTCGTTTCAGTTGCGTCATTTTGTCTACAGCTTCAGCGGTCGGCGCCATTGCTCGAGTAGTAGAGAACACAAAACAAAACTACGCTTTAATGTCGGGAGTAAAATAATTCAGCAAAAATAATCCAGCAGTAGGAAGTATAAGGTCCTGTTTCGTAAATGGTTATTTCGGCACCAAATATTAGGAGATAGTATTTTTATGCCTATTTATTTCATAACATAAATATAACGTACAGTACAAGCAAGAACATTTATGAATACAAAAACGCAAGTGATGCCATTCACAAAAAGGGTAATGTTAATTTTAATAGTTCGATGGCTTTGCCGCAACAACCACTCTTGTATTTATGCTTTTCAGGGATGTTGTTGGGCTTGTGTGTGTTTCGCTAACTCTAGAGTGCAACGTGTCTATAATTACTTAAAAACAAATATTAGAAAGGAAAGAGAACTCGATGCAGTCCACCATTCTGTGGTCACTACTGTCACTGGGTGCATTTCACATCTTGAGCAGTGATGACAGAACTTGCGAATTTTCTGCTACTCCATCATTTTTCTTATTATACTACTTCTTCATACTTAAAAAATAATATATCTTAAAATGAGGAGATATTAAAGAAACAGATCTATTTAAATGAATTCATAATAAAAAGTAATAACTTATTTTGGCTTAAATATAAGTTGGCAACTGGCAATTCTGCTATCGTAGCGCATAATGGGAATTATAAAAATTCTGCTTTCAGTACTGCTTTCATGCATTTGATTGATTTCTTTGTTTAATATTTTGGTATTCTGCAAGTAGACTTTAATATTCATTGTAATTTCTTACATTATATTATTGGTACTATATTTACTCAAATATGAATCATGAATAACGCGAAAAGTTTTATCACCACCTTTCAAAATGCTTGGCTTAAAATACCCATGTTAAAGAATTGGTAAGCAAGAATGAAAACTAACCAGTCAAAGCTTATTGAGGACTACATAAATGTGAACTGAAGGCATATAAAACTGATTTAATGAAGCACAATCGTTCTTTGGAAGATAAGCAGAATCCTAACACATCCTGCCTCAGCTTAAAAAATGCACTGGAAAAAGTTGTAAGGTTTATCCTAAGTTTATTAACAGTTATTTTAAGTCTTGTATCTTTCCTATCTTATTCTAATTTCAGCTTACAATTTCTTGCTAGAATGTAATTTCAGAAACGCAGTAAATGCAAATGAGAAAGAGTACTATTTAAGTCGTGACTTAAATCGTGACCGACTAGTCAGGGAATCAGACAGTCGTGCTCGACCGTACCTTAGGCCCTTGCTTGGCTTTTCCGATTTAATTAATACTTAGGGGTCAACTAGTTAGATTTCTGATAGCTTCGGCTATACCTCTCAGATAGCTCAGTTAAGATAGTTTAGTTTAATTTAAATTTATTATTATTTAAGTTCAAGACCGAGTGGAGACTTTGTGTAAAGTTCCAAGTAGGAACTGGTTGTAAATATTCTGAAAAATAAAGGGTTGTGAGCCCTGCTTAAGTCTTACGTGCTTTGTTCACACACTTAAGCGATTATTCGCTTGTTAGTGTTCGTGGGGTTCTAAGTTAGAACTTTAGAATTAAATAAGTGAAACCCCACAAAGTAAACAGAAAAAATCGATCGGAATTGAAACTTTCTGTATTTGTTTCTTGCCACGAATCCAAATGGTCCTCAATCATTTGAGAGAAATATGTAAGAAAGAAATGCCATTAATTTCATCATCTGAGATTTTACGTAGGCAAAATGCACAAGCACTCCACCTGAATTGCTCAAAGTAATTGAAATTAAAAGAAAAAATAAATAAAATCTGAAACCTTTCAGATTTTACATTACGCTCAAAGGGGCGTTTGTTTAACGTTTTTAGTGTTACATTTATTTATTAAATACCACGTTCACTTAAACATTTAAACCATAAAATTCAGTTCAACAGCAACATCGCGAAACAATTTTAAAATAGCATAGCTTTACGCGATACGCAGTATCGCAACGCGCGACCCACAGTCTCGCGCGCTGGAGATAAAAATGTTTTTTTTTCGCACAGTGTTGCCATTGTTCGTTTTGAAATCGTTGAGTTTGTTAATCAAAAATTCGTTAAAGTTTTACAAAATATGAAATAGATAATGAAACAAATTCCAGATTTCAAATTTGGGCTTCCAGATGCCCATATGCGGGTGGCAACGTAGGTTATTCAAAATTCGAGGGCTCTAGATAACATTTTTTTTGTCACAATGCGAGAAACATACATACATTTACGCAGACTCTTCATTATTTAATTTCTTTAAATATAATGCAAGGCTCTAATAATTGGTGGCAACCATTTGAAAAGTGAATTGACATTTATGGTGAACCAACGCCAAATTCCAAAACGAAGTTAATAGTCCTTCTGGGCAAATTTTCCCTTTGGACTAATAAATCAATAATTATTTTCTTTAATATTGGATGAATGTGCACATGTTTCATGTTAATAGTATCTATGGTTAGGTGAACGTTATTACAATGAATAGTGAAATAAAATGTTGGTATTGTGGACGTTTGGAATTTTTTGGATATGGAATAATACAGACAGAATATCAGTCAATGTTCTTTTTCTCATTGAAGGCTTACTGTTGCCACTCTGGTGAAAAGAAAAATGCATGAGAGAAGTTTCACTGATGGCGCTTCATTAACGCGAATGATGTCGCCACACACCCCCTTTCCAGTGATAGCGTTATACCTTGTAATCCTTCAGATATGCAGGAAATCTCACCCTTCGTCCAGCTTTTGTGTATCTAGGATGAATATCTTTGGAAGAATCATTGTCTCTAGGAAGTGGAGGTGAGATTTTGGAGTTATCAGCTTCGTGTGTCTGGAGATTTGCTGTTATTTCATTCTTGAGGCTGAAACATGGTTTCAGTCTATCTATCGATATCCTTTTAATTTTACCTGAAACTTCCACATCGAAAAATTTCTCGAAACGTTTCTTAACTAAATATGGTCCTAGATAGGCTGGTTGAAGAGAAGATGAAATCATGTTATTATAGATGAATACATGTGAACAATTTGCTAAGTCCTTGTGTACGAAAATTGTTTTTTTTTCATGGCTGGTTGTCGGTGTTGGTTTTAGGTTTTGGATGTGACTTTGCAATTTTTGTATAAAATCTGAATGCGTAACAGTGGGGACATAACTGAAAAATTCTCCAGGCAAACAGATTGATGCACCGTACACAAGTTCAGCAGAAGAACAATGCAAATCCTCTTTAATGGCGGATCGAATGCCAAGAAGAATCAAAGGTAGAACGTCAGTCCAAGAATTTGACGTTTGCAGGTGGGATTTTAGGCTGTTTTTCAAGGTTCGATGTTGTCGTTCAATTAAACCATTAGACTGTGGGTGATAAGCCGTGGTGCTATTAGCCTTGAAGCCTAAGTATTTGCTCAAGGATCTGAAGAGTTGGCTGTCAAATTGTCGACCTTGGTCAGACGTTATCTTCTCTGGAATTCCAAATCTGGAAATCCAAGTCGTGATGAGGGCATGGGCGACGGACTCTGCGGTTTGGTCTTCCAGAGGTACAGCTTCGATCCACCGAGTGAATCTATCGATGATGGTAACCAGGTACCTAAAACCTTTGCAAGATGGTAAGGGGCCAACAATATCGATATTAAGGTGCTTGAAACGTTGACTGGGGACTTTGAATTCAGCAGCTGGAGCATGGGTATGTTTGTGTATTTTGGCTCGTTGGCATTGCAAACATGCTCTAGACCACAGCTGACAGTCTTTGTTTATGCCAGGCCAGATGAATCTTTTTGTCACCAGCTTCGTTGTTGCACGAATTCCAGGATGGGATAAGTTATGTATAGAGCAAAATAATTGTTTTCGAAATTCTTTAGGAATATATGGCCTGTTAAAATTAGTGGAGGTATCACAATAAATTTTCTTATTGCTATCCGGAATAGGAATTTGTACTATTTTGAAACTGGAATTTGATTTAAGAATCCTGAGGTCTTCATCCTCCTGGCAATCTGCAATAACTGTATAATCAATTGGAGCTGGGATAGCGATGGTGTCGATTCTCGATAGCGTGTCAGCTACAATGTTTTCTTCTCCAGAAATGTAGCGTATGTCTGTAGTGAATTCGGCAATGTAGTTCAACTGCCGTACTTGTCTTGGAGAAGCTTTATCTAAATTTTGGTGGAAAGCGAAAGTGATAGGTTTATGATCAGTGAAGACAGTAAACGATCGTCCTTCCAGAATGTGTTTAAAATGCTTTATCGCTAGGTAGATTGCAAGTAGTTCTCGATCGTATGCACTGTAATTTCTCTGTGTTTGTGAGAGAGATCGGGAGAAAAAACTTAGCGGTTGTTTGTCATTATCGGATAGTTGATGAATCACGGCACCCACGGCAGAATCAGATGCATCTGTAGTTAGGGTGATCTGCGCCGCTTGATTGGGATGAACTAACATTACAGAGTTGCACAGTGCGCTTTTGATATCAGTGAAAGCCTTCAGCGCATCTTCGGTCCAAATTAAAGCTTTTTTGCTGTTTTTCTTCACTCCTTTCAGTAAGATTGTCAGGGGTTGTTGTAGTTTGGCGCAGTTTGGAATGAAACGATGGTAAAAGTTCACCATGCCCAAAAATCTGCGTAAGCTTGTAAAGGATTGTGGTTTAGGATATTCTTTAATTGTATTGACTTTCGATGAAAGAGGCTTGATTCCTTCCTTTGATATTTCATATCCTAAAAATTCAACTTTGCTCAGACCAAATTTGCATTTTGCAATGTTTATGCACAGTCCATAGTTATTGAGTCTTTGGAATATTAATTCAAGATGTTTTTTGTGTGTTTCAGTGTCTGGCGAGGCGATGAGGATATCGTCGAGATAGCAAAATACAAAGTCTAGGCCGCTAAGCACTGTATTCATAAACCTTTGGAAGGTTTGTGCAGCGTTGCGTAAGCCAAATGTCATATAAGGAAATTCAAAAAGTCCGAAAGGTGTTATGATGGCTGTCTTCGGAATGTCAGCTTCATGCACAGGAATCTGTTGGTAGGCTCTTAGCAAATCTATTGTTGAAAAAATTGTTTTTCGATACAGAATATGAGTACAGTCCGTTAGAAATGGTAGTGGGTAACGGTCTGGAACAGTATTTGCATTAAGGCCACGGTAATCGCCACATGGTCTCCAGTCACCGGATTTTTTTAAAGTGAGGTGTAATGGACTTGACCAGCTGCTTTTGGATGGTCTGCAGAGACCTTCCTGCAGCATATAATCGAATTCCTTTTTCGCGGCAATCAACTTTTCTTGAGAAAGTCTTCTGACTTTAAAGGATACAGGGTTACCTTTGGTTTCGATGTAATGTTGCACATCATGTTCTTTAACTTTATTGTTTTTTATGTTGGGTTTAAGTAAGTTAGGAAATTTGTTTAGGATGTCTCTATATGGGTTGTGAAAAGTATTAACAATGAATTTAGGAGTGACGCTATTGTTACACAAAGCACCTGTAGTTGCTAATGAGGTGGTGCCATCAATTAATTTTCTGTTTTTACTATCAACTAACAAATTAAAATGTGAAAGAAAGTCTATTCCGACGATAGGTTTATTAACATCCGCAATGATAAAAGGCCAGTTGAAAGATCTGCGTAGCCCTAAATCTAGCTCTAATAATTTTTGACCATATGTTTTGATTGTTGTACCGTTAGCTGCGAATAACTCAAGCTTAGCCACAGTTCTTTTTTCCGATGGTGTTGGTGGAATAACCGATATTTCCGCTCCGGTATCAATTAAAAAATGGGTTGCTGATGCGTTGTCACGAATATATAGACGACTCAGCTGTACCCCTTGACTTTCTGTCGTCATCGAAGGCCGGGGATTCAGTTTTCCTGTTTCGAGGCCTGATATTTACATGGTGGAGTGCACTTGTACGCTCTCTCACCAAAGCGTTGATGAAAATAACAATTATTTGGGTTATTGTTATTTTTGAAACTATTTCTAGAATTCGACCTGTATCGTCGTCTTTCTGGACTGGGGTTATTGTTATTTTTGAAACTATTTCTAGAATTCGACTTGTATCGTCGTCTTTCTGGACTGGGGTTTCTACGCCTATTCATTTCTGCTACCTGCAGTGTTAAGTTTGATATCTGTTTCTGTAGATCTTCGGCGGTAATGTTATCAGATGGGGAAGAAACAATGCGAGCTACCTGTGGTGGATTGGGATTTAATTCCCAAATTTTGTCAGCCATTGTAGACAATTTTGACAAATCATCACTGCTTACACATAAAATGCTCCGCATATTAAGTGGTAGTCGTTGCATCCACAATGTTTTCAAAAATTCATCTGGCACGTTCTCAGCCGCCAAGTTACGCATTTCGCAGAGAAGTTGGGATGGTTTCTTATCACCCAGTTCTAATTCGGTCAGAAGTTTCTGGGTTTTCTGTGTTTCAGAGTCGGCAAAAATTTCAATCAGCCTGTTTTTAATGGCCAGATATTTGCCGTTGTTTGGTGGTTTAGTGAGAATATCAGAGATTTGTGACAATGTCCCTGTTTCAATAGAACTGACTACATAATCATATTTTGTTTGATCAGCCGTTATTCCAGCATTGCGAAATTGGGCTTCAATCTGAAGAAACCATATTTTAGGGTCAGGTTTCCAAAAAGGGGGAATTTTGATGCTGACCTTGGCGACAGTCGCAGGTGTGGCATTAGTTTCAGTTTCTTTACTTTCATCTCCTTCAGCCATAGTAGAATTAGGCTTAACGGAAGTGCAGCTACCTTTATCCAATTTTTTATTTTTTTAAAGCTTAAGCTTTTCTGCTTAAAGATTGCTTAGTAAAAACTAGTTCATTTATTCTTAACACATTTGATGCATTCAGAGAATTCTAATTGCATACATTACATCTGAAGGCATATTGCAATATAGAACAAGAATTTTTAAAATGGACTTACCATTTTAAGAGTATTTCAGTCTCGTTATATTACAAAAACATCGTACGATCTTTTTCCATCTTTACACTTCATAAGTTGAATTGGATCGCATCCGGGTAAACCAGTGTGGACGTTTGGAACATAGGAAACTTTAAACGTCGTTCTGACTCCAAGAAGATTAATATTTATTTACATTTTTTTGGATATGGAATAATACAGACAGAATATCAGTCAATGTTCTTTTTCTCATTGAAGGCTTACTGTTGCCACTCTGGTGAAAAGAAAAACGCATGAGAGAAGTTTCGTTGATGGCGCTTCATTAACGCGAATGATGTCGCCACAGCATGATTTTATTTCATAGGTTTTTAATATTCTTTTGAAGTTGAAGATATTAAAAAATTAAACATCACAATTCTAAATAGCGACCCAAACAAATTTAAGAGTGAATGATCTTAGCTTTTAATACTAATTAGAGTCTGAAGTTAAATTAATTCAACAATCAGAATGGAAAATTAACTGAAAACCTTTAAAACTTAATGAAAGAAAAAAGGCAAAAAATTAAAATAATAAATTGCCAGCTAAAAAGAAAGCTTTTATTTATAACACTGGTCAACAGCAAAAACGTATCAGAAATAAAAACAACTGATACCTATTAATTTTAATCTGCTGAACATGAAAATAATTGCTAAAATTGTTTATTAGTCCACGTTTCGAAGATCTATGGACTAGCACTTATCCGCACACGCAATCGGCATAAAGTGTTGCATAGTACTTTAGCCAATTGTACGACAGATTTAAAGCGAGATACCTCGTAAATCTGTCGATAAAGCGGATATTTTTTGTTTTATTTGTGGTGAGGTTAGTTTTGCGTAGTAGAGACGAAACCTGCCTCCCGTTGTCAAAAAAAGCTTACAATTTTTATTTTGGCTGCAAAGAGCTCCCTCTTTGTTCTGGGCTCCACACATCTGCTGTAAATTGTGCGCTTGTAGTCTGCGAAACTGGTTAAATCACAAAAAATATCAGTGCCCTTTGCGGTTCCAATGGCGTGGAGAGAGCCGACAGATGATATGAGTGTATTTTATTCCTGCATCGTGCCTCTTGTAGGACAGGAAACAGGTGTATTCGAAGACAAAAGAAGTCCGTTATAATGTATCCAAATATACTATCCGATACTCCATGTAATAAAATGATACTGATACCATACTGATGATTTGCAATTCCTAAACCTATACCTGTGACTCGGAATCTGAAAAAGTACGAAAGTTTGCCCTGTTATAAACCTGCCGTCAACGTCTTTGGACCTTGATTACGTACCTAATGTTTCACTTGGATAGCCTTACATAAGTCGAGCCGAATTAAACGATCTAGTGTGAGATTTTAACAGATTTGGAAAACATAAGGCGGAACTGTTAGGGTCAAGATTAAAGCAATGACATCATTTGGAAAATGGTGTGGTGGTAGCACATTTTCGCACTCTGGAAGATTTGACGCCTTTCTCTGATACTGACGGAGACTTAAATTTTTGCAAAGAGGTAAATGGTTTATTCGGAGCTCTCGATATGAATCATAAACCGGAAGAATGTAGATGAAACCATGTGTTCATAAATTGTTCAATATTAAGCTTAAAAGCTGTTCTGCTACATATCGGAAACAATTTACCATCGATTCATCTAGGCTACGCTGTTCATATAAACGAATCGTATGAAAATTTGAAGAATCTCCTATAGCGAATCAGATATGAACATTATAAACAGTATAAATGGCAAGTGTGTGCAGATTTAAAAGTAGTTGCTCTTTTACTAAGGTTGCAACAAGGACACACAAAACTCTCCTTAGTAACGTTAATATATGCAATTACCTTGAGAACTTCCTTTATACCTTTTTCATTTCTACTACTCGAGCTCTCTAGGTCTTATTTTCAGAGGTTTCTGGTTTAGAGGTTTCTTAGGAGTTTTTAGACCTTTGAACGACCGTATAAGATTTGTATCAGTTATTTTCGAAAAGAAAAGCTGGAGTGCTGACCATAAAAAAAGGCCTACGTCATATTAATAAAGAATTACCCTTCAGTTTGAAATGAAAATGTTTGTTTCATTGTTCAACCCCAATAGTATATTTTTAATCTTCCCTTTTTAGTATTTTTAATATTGGCACAATAATTCATCTAAGATATAACTGCTGGATTTAAAATTTTTTGCATTAAAAATCCAATAGTCTTTACAACGATATCATTATTATGAAAGTTCCTTCCGTAGATAAAGAAAAAATAAGAGTTTTGCTTTAGAAATCCCATACACGATATTGATACGGAAATAAAATTATTTACGTCTCTGATCTGAATTGCAAAAATTAAAATTTACTAAATCAAAGGACTCGTTTCCGTTAACAGGACTCATATCTTAAGATTAGGATATTTTAAAGAAGGAGATGTGAAAATGAGCAATGCCCTCTCTGGGACCTCTCGAATACGCATCGAGTATTCTTCCAATTATAGCACGAAGGCATATGGAAAGAAGGGAGAAAACACCTTATATACTGTCTCTTTTAAAAGGCGACTGGGGATTAGGGGACCCAGTCACTAAATCCTGGTGGTGACTAACTATTGTCCACCACCTTTTAGTTTGGGTGCCACTTGCAAAGTGATTAGGATTTTTGATGTAGGACTACGTGAGAAGTGCCCTCTCCGAGGCTTGAACGCTGGACCTCTCGAATGCGCATCGAATATGCTTCCAACTACACCACAAAAGCATGCGGAGAGGAGGGAGAAAATACCTTATAAGTGTAATACTTTGAACTAAAACTGCAAAACCCGATTTTCTTTAAAGCGTAAGTTTATCTAGTGTTCTTTTTGCATTAAATATATTTCGAACATTGGGTGAAAACTAAGATCTTTCCTTTTCACGGAAAATTCGTGTGATAAGAGTAACGGAATATTTAGTTTTCCGTTGAACTAAATAATATATATATATAATAATATATCTATATATATATATATGTCTATATATTTTGCAACATTTTTTTTGGATTACTACTACTTTTTAAAAGGCTTAATTCTTTTGGCTGTATGAGACAAATATGGATGTTGAGGAGGTGTTTTAAGCATTTCAGGAAAATTAAATAACAGTCAGAGGCAGATATTCACAGCAGTTTGCTTAGGGCTATTGTCTTGGTGGAATTTGGAATTCTTTCACACATTGCGTATTTGAGCCGCTAATTTAAAATTTTGTTATAAAATAGGGATGCATTTGTATTGATCCATAGCATTAGAGGCAAATTTAAAATTGCGTTTCAACGGCAACGTACACTCTCACATCATAACTGTTCTTTTGAGACGTCGAAATTTAATTCAGATTTTTGAATTAACCCTTTGAATCTTTTCAACACAGAAAAGACTGACCACCATAATTAAAGATGCTAAATTAGCTTCCGCAAAAGATAAGCCTTATTCCTATACACAGAATCCTTAGCTACTGTAGAAGTTCAGAAAGCTTCTGTTGTTTTAGAGACGTAAAAAGTTTCTCTTGCCGCTTCATCATTGCACTCAGTAGACAAGTTTTTGGGATAAAAAAATACTCCTCGTGTTTAATAAGAATAGAAAGAAACTTTAGGAGAAAACTCAGTATTTCATTCTCAGAATAGTTTCGATAGTATTACATTAAAATCCGTACTTTTGATAATCTCGAAAGTCGCTTTTCATTTTTTTGACAATACTGCATTGTAATCTTATGCTTTAATAATTTCCGCAGTCTTCCTTTGCTTTCAATTCTATAGGACTCGATTACATTTTGTTATATTAAAAATTGTTGAATGGTTAAGCTAGGCATTTTAAGAACTTTCATGTAAACTCTCTTTCTTTCTATCTCAAATTAAGAATTAGTTTTCGAATTTCTAATATAACTAGCTTTTTTGAAGAATCCACGATAAAAAATATTGAAATGATACGTATTTAAGAAACCATAATGAAGATTTTAAGAATATGATTTTGTTTGGATCTGCCTGTTGATTTGTCGCAAAATTACGTCATAAATTTATATATTATATTTACTGTAGATAATTTGACATGTAGCGTAAGATGCATCTGAAGACTTGATATAATTTTTCTATTGTGCAAAAAGGAACGTTTTAAATGCAAAATTTTGTTTTTAGGAAAAATGATAAAAGGCAGACTAGCTAAGCTATTAACTCTGCTCCCAAAAGGACCCATTTCATAATTCCGATCTTTTATACACTCACGTTTGTGAAAATTGCAACACCAAGAAGGAATCGTCATAATTGAATACAATTTAATACACAGTTGAGTGGTAGTGGTACAAATAAATGATTAAATGTTCAAAGCAAACAAACAAGAACAAGAGATCAGAATCAGTATTTTGTGTGGCCACCACGCGCCGCAATAAGTGCTGCTACACGACGTGGCATGGAGTCAAACAAAGTTTGAATGTCTGACTGAGGAAGAGCATTCCATATCGTTTGTACGCGTACCCAAAGTTCGTCTGCAGACGCAACAGGACGAGGATCACGAGCAAGACGCCGACCAATGACATCCCACACATGTTCAATTGGCGACATATCCGGGGAACACGCAGGCCAAGGAAGAAGCTGTACCTGCTGCGCTGCAAAGAAGGATTTAACAATCCGAGCAGTATGAGGGCGGGCATTGTCCTGTTGAAATACAGCGCCTGGCAAGCTTTGAAGGAAGGGAACAGCTTCGGGCTGTAGAACTTCACGGATATACCGGTTGCTGTTCAGATTGCCCACAATTCGTAGCAATTGAGATCGTCTATGATATGCTATGGCGCCCCAGACCATAACTCCGGGTGTTCGTCCACTGTGGCGTTCGATAATGCACTCCGGAAGGTGGCGTTCACCGGCATAGCGTCTGACACGAATGCGGCCATCATGGTACCACAAATTAAAGCGGGATTCGTCAGAAAACACGACATGCTGCCAATCAGCACGCCAGTCTCTATGCTGATTGGCCCATTGTAGCCGCAGGCGGCGATGGTCGTGCGTTAGGGGGATCCTGTATAAAGGAGTCCGTGCGCGCAGTCCACACTGCAGCAGACGTCTACGAATTGATGAAGCACACAATGAAACACCTGTAGCTATTGACCACAGTGCTGCCAATTGTCTAGAGGAAGCTGTACGGTCCGTCCGCGCCATGCGGACCAGGTGTCTATCATCGCGAGCTGACGTCACATTTCGGGGTCCACTCCCGGATTTCCGAGTTGTCCGACACTCGTCCGTCCACTGCTTCCAAACGCGCATCACTGTGCTGCTGTTACGCTGCACACGAGAGGCTACTGCACGATACGACAATCCAGCTTCACGAAGGCCGATGATTCTCCCTCGTTCAAACTCTGTAAGTTGTTCAAATCTCGCTCTCTTTCGTCGACGAGGCATAAGTACAGATTGAGTTAACGTTTACCACTAGCAGATAACCACTGATAACCATACACGCCTCGCTACAGCCGTCTATTTATTCGGATCCATCAGCCGTTCAGAGGGCGCTGCTCAGCATACGCATGCGCTACGGATTTGCAATTCTAATCATTTGCATATCATGCGCTACTTTGCATTTCCTGAAAATTTCAGCTCACTCGCGTAAGTCCTTCATGGTGTTGCAATTTTCACAAACGTGAGTGTATTCAAAGAATTTTAATGTTAATTTTGTAAACTAAAATGGGTCCTATGCTTTTGTGATGCACTGTATATACTTTTGCACTTAGGCAGCTGAAGTAGTTGGTTCTATATTTAAACCACCGAAACTAGTATTGGAAAATTTACAAATATTACGCTGATTCTTGTTGTTTAACTTCTCCAATAATCGTTATTCGGAGTGTTATTTTAACCTACATTGTATACATAGTGTTTGACTGAAATGTCTTTAGTGCTTCTAAAATCGTCATAGCCCTGCATATCGACCCTGCATTTTAGCTGCCAAATGAACAATATGTGAAAATTGTTGAAAATTTACGTTCTATTGTACTGTGATATCTGTGTTTCGATAATATTTCAATGTGGTTATGAATCTTATATATTCTTGGTCAACAGATGAAGTACATGATCTGTTGCCGTGATAACTTAATTTGCCTTCTGTGGATTTATTCACTGAGATATATGGTTTCAGATTCATTCTTACTACGAATTTCACGCTTCCGAGTAGTCTTTAAAATGTTTCACTAGAAATTCATTCGCAGCTAAAATTTATTTCAACACTTTTCAACTTCGTTCACGTTCACTATCAAGATAAATATCTGTTTTGTTTATTTTAATCTTGCGCCCAATGGAATTTTTTAATAATTCGCATTTTTGTTCTCCATCAAATGCAGTTCATCTTTTGGGGATTCATTTAATTTATCTAACAGTTAATTTTTGCTTTAAAGTAACTTTCCTTTGATTCTTGTTTGCAACCCACGCTTTCCTGCCAGAATGCTAATAAAATACGGCGCGTGTATTCAAATGAGGTAGAAAAAAGTAGTATATAAGAGAAAGCTTTGGAAGGTGATTTTGGTACAATGGCCGAGTGGCTCAGACCCTTGACCCTACTAAGAAGAATATAAGATTAGGGGTTCCATCTCCGATGGAAAAATATTCGTTCTCCTCATGCAACTTAATTGTTTTCCCGAAACCTTGACTCTCCTTTCCACGGCCGTAGTAGCTTCGCCTTCAGGTGGGTGCGTTCGCACCTTGTTTTATTTACATACGCAATTGGCCTAAAGCATATGCAAAACGAACTGGTTGAAATCCTAATGTGATTGTGTACCAGTATACCAGAAATTATTAATATTAGGATTAGGTGATTTTGGAGCATGTTATGCCTGCTTTGCTATCTTGATTTACTAGCGATTAAATTTCTGTGACGTTGAGTGCTTCTAGCTATTAGGATTATGTATGCCGACTTTTACGACTCTGAGCCTTTCTACGTGTTAAATTACCCTGTGAGTCGTTAGGCTAAACTTCCTACATTTAAGTTCACCGTTACCGTTTTGAATTAAGCCAAAAGTGTTTGCTTCTTGCTTAAGCAAACATTTTAGCTTAAGTCAGTGCCATCTCTGAAAGTTAATAAAGGATTATTTACACACTTCTCTGGAATTTGTCGTACTTAAGACTTGAGGATAATTCCTCACACGGTCTTCTAGTGTCTCGTTAGTTTATGCCCGCAAAAACACAAAACGCTATAGTCTAACAGTATAATTAAATATCAGAAGTCTCACACTTCCTGTATGCCATACTGTTTATCAGTACTTTCTGCCTTTTTTCAATCCTTTCTTCTGCTGACATCAATAATCTTTTTCTTATTTCTTTGTTTTGTAATTTGCTTGGAATCCGTTTTTGGCAGTTGATTTTGCCATGGAACTAGTAAACAATGTGATTAGTTTAGAGGATGGTGCAACCATATTGAGATGGACAGGATTTTATGCTATGATAATGCAGAATATTCTAATAACATTAGTTAAAGATTTTATTTTTGCTTATTTTCGGAGATGAGTGCATGGAACTGTGGTAATAATTCTTAAACGGCCCTAAAAAGGCCAGACGTTGACTCAGTATGCAAACAATTGAAAAAAGGATAAGTATCAATGTACCGTTTTCTGTTCGTTAGATGTTCAGATTAGATTTCAAGGGATGATGAAACCAAGTATGGGGAATTAATATTTTTTATGCGAAGATGGAAACAATTGTATCATAAGGAACGAATTTCAGTTGTCGTAGACTAAATGTTTTGAAAAAAAAAGCGTCTCTAACTTATTTTAGTTCAAATGAAAAGAGTAAAAAGAATGTAATGCTTTCTTCTAAAATAATTAGATTTGAAAAAAATTTACCTTAATTAAGTAAGAAAGCTCTGGTTTCAATAAGTTGACAACCAAAATTAAAAATTACACTTAACTTCAAAGGTATTTTTTTAGTTGTATATAGTTTTGAGAAACATAAGCATCAAGCTTAGATTTTACTTTTGTCATTTTTGCATTGAATAAACTCTCTTCTGAATATTTTTTTCCTTCAAAGAATTCATTAAACTCGAATATCAATTACACAAAATTTCTAAACGCATTTACAACTTCTTCAACAGAAAGAACTTTTTTTTATGCTACAAAAAGAGAGATATCTTTAGAATTCCAACATTTACAATGGCTGCAAATCACTAATTTCTGAGATATATTTAAATATATTTGCAGCACTTTTGCTTTTGTGCATACGAAGCTGAACATAAATGTGGAGCGAAAAAGCTTAAGAAATACTTTGCCTTTCCCATTTATCCAGAATAATAATTTTTTTGGAAAATGCTTGTTTGTTGAAGCAATATATTACTTCTAAACAAATCTTGAATAATTCAAGTCGTTTTGCAATTCCTACTATATTTAATCTATTTTTGAAATATTTTACTTCATTTGTGAAACTCAAATTCTTGTTTTTGAAGTATAAAAAGAAGTAGTTCTCAAAGAGAAAAGAAAATATTCGCATAAATCAACAAAAAAATTTAGAAATTTCAGGCGATAATTTATTTAGATTTTTTTATTCTGTACTCCTAGTTATAAAAAAATAATAACAATCTCAGCAACATTAAGAGAAAAACATTTTATGCATTATTAATAATTATGCTTCCTGAAGACATAGATGAAGAGTAAAATTCCAGTAAAATATAAATTGTTTTTCAGATTGTATTTGTTTGATTATTAATGCTAAATGCGATGTTTATAAAAATAAAATTTTAAACATATATTGTTGTTTTTACGAAGTTTATTGATTGAACTATTACTAATTAATTTTTCTTGATTCATCCTTTTCAAAATTCGTTATCATAGTTAATACATAAAACAGCTAAAATATTTCGATAAAGTGCCGTGAAAATGTGTAATTCTATCGAGAAGAAAGTCTCTAATCAAACGCAAAACTTTTTTAACTTTAACAACTTTAAATAACTTTTTTACTTTCTTGTACGAAGTAAAGGAAGTATTGCAATTAGGAAAAATTTTGGGTACCATATTTCAAAGAAAACATCCATTTTGACCGTCATTGAATGCAATTTATCGATGTTTCTGCATAACATCTCTACGTAAGGACAGAATAAAGAACTTCTTTTTCCCAAATAAATTATAAAACTGATTTAAAATGGATTCAGAAGAGATTTTTTCGCGGCCTCTGTACGTACGAACGTTGGTATCTAACTCAAAAACGAATAGTCTCAAAATGTTGAAATTTAAAATTAAAAAAAAAATACGATGGCTTTACTCTACGCGAACAGGCAACCTCTAATCAATTTTCTGCAATTTCAGGAACTTCTCCTAGAGCAGTACTTTCGAAAACACTGTGGTAGCTTATGTAACCGCTGATATAAATACCAAGTACGCGAACTTCCTGTCATGGCTGCTATTAGAACCTCCGCTGCTCAGCTTATTCTTCTTTCCTTTGTTATAAATAGTTATGACGTCAAACGTCTAAATTCAATCCCATTTAAGTCATTATTAGATATGTAATCCGGAGAGTTTTATCGAAGAGAAAAATGATCTGCTGCTTTAATTGAATAAAGATATTGTTACGGATTTCGTATTTATTTGGCTATTTATTTGGAATTGTAATTAAAATTGCTTTATTTTCCTGTGCAAAGCAGACGATTATTGAAGAGAAAGCTACGTCGGAAAACTAAAAATAAAAGAGTACATGCATTTAACATTTAATAAATAAATATCTCGCAATTGCTGTTGCCATCCAGAAAAATCTAGAAAAATTGAGAAGGTTCTAGTAAATAATTAAAAAGCTTATAAAAGCCAAGTTGAAACACCTCATCTTAGTTGTAGTTGTAGCTGTGTAAAGCGAACTGCTGTTTGTTTACTTAATGCTGTGATTGATTGTAGCGAATTCGCTGTGAGATTGTATTAACTTTATCTGTTTTGAAGTCAATTCTGTTTAACGTTTGAGATATTGTGATATTGTGCTAATATCTCTGAAGAAATATTTCAGTATTTTGATTTATTTATTGTGGAAAGAATAAATTTTTGTTAACTTTTTAACGACTTGTGCATTCAATACCTAACGACCCTGTACGCACGCAACAATTTTTCGTGTCAGGAATTGGGATTTTGAATGCCATTACTAAAGCAATGGAAGCACAATTAAGGTAATTTATGGCAGCCTTTGGTGCATTTAAAGACGAGATGAAAGATTCTGTTAAAGAAGAGATGAAATCCCTTAAAGAAAAGATGGAAGCTGGTCAAGTTTCCGTTAAAGAGAAGATGAGAGCCGTTCAAGAAAAGATGGAGGAATCTGTTAAGGAAGAAATGAAAGCTGTTAAAGAAGAGATTGCCTGTATAATAGAAAACAAATTCGAAGCTATGGAAAACAGAATTGACGCTGTTGAAAATAAAGTTGAACACATTGAAAAAAAAGTTCCTTCTGTAAAAGAACAAATAGAAGAAAGAGTTGATTCTGTAAAAGAACAAATAGAAGGAAGAGTTTCTGCTGCGGAGGAACGAATCAAAGGAAGGGTATCTGTCGTACAATACCAAATCGAACAACAAATTGATGACATGGTTTCTGCAGTTGTTACAGAAGTTGACAACTTAAAGAAAATCGTAGCGACGGCAGGGAGCAATAGTGATGGTTTTAAATTCTTATCAATGCCTGCTCGTCCCTCATTGAACCTATATGCCTATGATGGGAAGACCTCTTGGCAAGTTTATAAGACACAATTTTCTATAGTGGCGGATGCGAATGGATGGGATTTACAAGCTGAGGCCTGTCATCTCGCCGCTTCTCTGAGAGCAGATGCAGCGAATATTCTGCAGACTCTTCCTGAAAACCAGAGACTAGAGTTCGAAGCTCTACCCTGCGCATTAGAGCTGCGCTTCGGGGAGAAATGTTTGAAAGACTACAGCAAGCTTCAATTAAAATCCCGTTAACAGAAGCCCACCGAAACACTCCAAGAGTTCGCCACGGATGTTGAAAGGCTGTCCCATCTCGCCTTTACGGCGTGCCCGAGAGAAACAAGGGAAATTCTGTCCCTGCAGTACTTTATCGACGGCATCCGGGATCCTGAAATACAGAACGCACTACGAATGGCTAATGTGAAGGACTTTAAAAAGTGCTCTGGTGTACGCCATAAAATTCGAAGCAGCACAGCAAGCCACTCGTAGAGAAACCGCCACTCATTCATAGCTACTCACATAAAAGAACCAGTGGATGAAATGACTTGACTGCTCGCCTAGAGAATTTAATCAGAAAAGCGAATGCCTTGACACGGAATCTCATTATTCATTGTATATCACTGTACATATGTATATAGTTATATTCTTCTTCTTATTGTATATGATTATAGCTTTCATGTAATCAAGTGCCATGCATTTCATCACTGTCATTTAAGATCTGTACAGCACATAGAGCCTGTATTTCACAATCTGCTAATCTTAGTTTTAACTTCTTTCATTGTCTAATCCTATTCGTAAATTCTTTACTAGTAACATGCCTAGATACTTAACTCGCATCTCCTACAGTTAATTCTGATTCTATGCTTCTTTCAAAAATAGTATCTATGTCAGTTATCTTGTATTTCGACTTTGTTATCTTGCTATGTTCAGCACATTGTACTTCATTGCTTTCATTTCAAATGCTTTTTACAAATTTCAGCCTGCTGAAGCACTGATGACCGTTGTATGGCCATGTATTAAACGCCTAGTGGCCATTTGGGGTAGCAGTCAGGCGCGGCACTGAATTAGGTGTTGGGTATGGGCATTCGGGGTTAGCTCTCATGCGGCTCCTACATCCGAGCTTCTCTAGACACTGGTGGACGTGGTGCTGTACTGATTAACCTTAATGGTAAAGAGACAGTGCCCACATCCCCCGTCACTTGTCACTTGATGCGGAATATTGGTGACAAGAAACCGACCGTAAAGTGCTGGAACTGCGGTGCCGAAGGGCACATTCGAAAAAACTGCAGACCACCCCAGGGCACAGATGTTAAGACAGCGCCTATCAAGAAGGAGGGAAACTAATTAGTGGCGATCTCGTGGGGTGGAGGTTGCCAGATAATGAAAAGCTCCAGTTTAAAGCGCTTCAGATTTCTGCAGTGAAAGGAGGCAGTAACGGACTTTTCATCATGGGACACATCAATGGAGTTCTTTGTAATATGACGCTCGACACGGGAGCCAATGTTACCATCATCCGAAAAGATCTGGCTTAGCAACTCGAAGGTACATTTATCTGGACGCCGCCCTGCGTTACCCTCCAGACCGTGTCCGACAAGAAGACGATACAGAAGGAAAATTAAACGTTTGTAAGGTTTTAGTTAAACTAACAAAGTTTTATTTTAATTTCACTTTTTCTATCCCTTCTCATTTCAACTTCCCGTGAGAATAAGAGCGCGTTTCAGCTTTATGCTAATTCGAAGTGGAGCCAAGTTCTATTTAAGCAAGAGGTAGAAACCTCTCAGTGTGAGAGAGCTTTTAGTCTCAGACCACGGTTATTCTATTCGACGTTCACCTGACTAGCTAGCATTTAAATTCTAATCTATAACTCTTTTACGTAATTGCTTATTGGAGTAATTCCAAGTGCGTAAGTATTAATTAAATCTTGCTACGCACCATTTAGTTTAGAGGCAAACCTCGCGTTATAGCTCTGTGGGCAACGACTATTTAATTTCTAATTAGTTTTAGTTAAATTTATTTGATTGTACATTTTAGACCCAAGTGCGGTCTCTACTTTCTGTATCCCTACCGAGTTGGGAAGTGGTTGTAAATAATTGTGATTTAATGAAAGAGGTTTTTAAATCCCTTTAAAGTGCAGTTATTTTACCACTTAATCACAATATTCTACCACAGAACATAGCTGCATTCAGCTCCCTGTTCAAGATCAGGACTTTAAACTGTCACGAAGATGTTTTCCAAGAATATGCCCCGAACACTCAGTTCTGACACGTTAATATCACGTTTGGAAGAGTCGCCTACCACCACACGGCATATGTAACAGAAATTACAAACCCTTGTATACTCGGATTGGACTTTTTAAGAAATACAATTTTTCCTAGGACTTTAAAAATAACGAACTGCATTCTGCCTCTGAGGACATAACCTTATTCGGCATTAATGATGAAGGAGTGAAATCTATCCTCAAAATCATAGCTCAAGACGATATCACAATACCGCAAAAATAGAAATTTTACTTCCTGGATCCATAGTCGAAAACAGAAATTTCTCCTACGGCATCATGGAATATCCCAAGAATTGTAATAGCCCTAAAGGAGTACTAATAGCCTCATCGCTAGTCGACCTATCGAGGACCGTTATCCCGGTGAGAGTTGCCAATGTAACTGACAAGGTGAGAGTTATTATGAAAGATGAAGTGGTTGCAGAATGTACTCCAGATACCAGCGTTGATAGAAAAAGTAACATCCCAGAAACCGTGCCTTCAGACAGCATTACATCGGAGTTATTGGAAAATGCGCAATTAAACGATGAAGAAAGGAATGCTGCCGAGCGTGCCATTAAAGATCTTCAAGATGTTTTCTCCCGCTCGTCTTCTGACGTGGGTCGAACCAGTTTGACTCAACACAGAATCGATGCTGGTGATCATCCACCAATCAAGCAATATCCAAGACGTCTGCCGATTGCGAAACAGGAAGAGGTACGAACACTTTTAAAGGACATGCAAGAAAGCAATGTCATCGAGCCTTCAGCAAGTTCCTGGGCATCTCCCATCCTCCTGGTGAAGAAGAAAGACGGGTCAACCAAATTTTGCGTTGACTATCGCCGGTTGAACAGGTTACGAAGAAAAACAGTTACCCTCTTCCTAGAATTGACGACATTCTGGATACTCTTTCTGAAAGCAAGTGGTTCTCGACACTTGATTTAAAGAGTGGGTATTGGCAGGTACAAATACATCCTGATGAAGGAAAAAAGACGGCATTTGCTACAGGACAAGGACTTTGGCAGTTCACGGTGATGCCATTTGGACTATGTAATGCCCCGTCTACATTCAAACGCCTAAGCCTAATGGAGACTGTTCTAAAAGCTCTTTCATAGGAAGCCTGTCTGATATACCTGGATGACATCATCATCGTCGGGAAGAGTTCCGAAGAACATCTGGAAAATCTTAGAAAGGGGCTTCAGAAACTGAAAGAAGTCAATCTGAAGGTGAGTGGCGCTAAATGCAAATTATTCAGACAGGAAGTGACTTACGTCGGACATGTCATCTGTGCTGAAGGGGTGCGCACGGATCCTGAAAAAGTGTCAGCAGGTAAAGACTGGAGACGTCCCGAAAATGTCCACCAGCTGAGATGCTTTCTAGGGCTTTGCACCTACTATAGGAGATTCGTGAACGATTTTTCTTCCATCGCAAGACCCCTTCTCAAGCTGACAGAGAGCAAACAAAAGTTTGTGTGGACCAAAGAATATGAGGATGCATTTAAGAACCTGAAGGAAGTTCTAACATCTGCTCTAATCCTGACGTATCCTTAGCTCGACAGACCATTTGTTCTCGACACCGACGCGAGTAATGAAAGTGTCCCAAGAAACAGAGGGCCAAGAACGTGTAGTAGCTTACTGGAGTAAGTGCCTGGCTAAACCGGAGAGGAATTATTGTGTCCCCAGGAAAGAGTTGTTCCCTATAGTCAAAGCCGTAGAACATTTCCATCATTATCTATTTGGCAGAAACTGCTGCTCCGCACTGATCACGGATTATTGGCCTGGCTTTTAAATTTCAAGAATCCTGAGGGTCAGATAGCAAGGTGGATACAGAGACTTCAAGAATATGACATCACTATCCGTCATCGCAAGGGATCATCGCACGGTAACGCTGACACATTGTCTAAAAGACGTTGCCCAGAAAACTGCCGATATTGTTCCAGTGTCGAAGATGTAAGGTTTTAGTTAAACTAACCAAGTTTTATTTTAATTTAAATCTGTCTATCTCCTCTCTGCTTCAACTTCCCGTCAGAAGAAGCGCGCGGTTTTAGCGTTAGTTTGAAGTACAGCGAAGTACTATTTAAGCCAGAGGTAGAAACCTCTCGGTGTGTGAGAGCTTAGCCTCAGATCACGGTCACGCCGCTCAACGTTCGCCTGACCAGCTAGCAGTTTAAATTTATAAGCCATAGTGCTTACGACGTGATTGCATTGTAAAACATTTTGAAGTGCGCTAGTATTAGTACATCTTGCTACGCACCATTTAGTGAGAGGCCAATCTCCGCGAATTGCTCTGCGAAGCAAAGTTTGATTTAATTTCTATTTTAGGTTTAGTATTTAAATTTATTGATTGTTAAGTTCGACCCAAGTGTGGTCTTTTACTTTCTGTATCACTCCCGAGTTGGGAAGTTTGTATTTAATAGTGATTTAATAAAAGAGGATTTCAAATCCCTTCACGTGCAGTTATTATCCAGCCCAGCAGTTACATCAGAACATAGCGTACCTTCCGCTCCCTGTTCCAGTTCAGGACTGAAAACTTTAGGTTAAGAACCCTTTACAGAATTTACCATGTTCTCAAAGAATACACACAGAATGCTAAGTCCTGATAGTGGCGCCCGCACAAAAAGAAGAGGATGGCCTCAACAACAAGAAGACGAACCTGAGACACCTGCTGTACCTGTCCAGAATCCTGAGATAGCACCTCCTGGCATAGAAGGATTCGGCTACATCGTACAAACCATGCGAGCAGCCATGAAGCCAGCGGCAAGTTTTGACGGCAAGACAGCCGTAATCAATTTCCTGGAAAAGCTAGACTCCCACTTCATGCTATATCCAGTCCACGAATTTCAGAAAGTCGCTCTTGCTACCAGCGCTTTGAAGGGCCAAGCGCTAAGTTGGTTCAAGTGCATCGGAAAGAATCTCTTGGGGGAACCAGGAAGCCCCACATACACGTATGAAAATTTCAAGAATTCTCTAGTGAAAGCATTTCCCGTGGTGCGAGATCGAGCCAGATTGGAAGCTGAACTGTTTAGCCGATACCAAGAAAGAATAGAAGATTTGTCTAATTTTATTTTGAGGAAAATTCAAGTTTTCAAGCTTTTGTATGGAAGTCGCCCGGATCCTGAAATTATTCAAGTTATACTTCCTAGGCTACTGCCCCAAGTTCAAGATTTCATCGAACTAAGAAATCCAACAACATTAGACAGATTATTTGAGCTCGCGGTACAATTTGAAAGCCGAAGAACAGCCGACAACGAACGACGACGCCAATTTGAGCGAAGAAGTCAGTGGAGTTCGCCAAGACCGCAGCAAAAGCAAAATCAAAGTTACGGGAATAAGGCGAAGCAATGGCCGAAGAAAGATGTGTCTCCTAAAGCGAGCGGCGAACGAAGGGAATTTAATAGAAGAACAAGCAAAGATTCCGAGGGCAACCAGAAGAAAAAGAATTTAAACTAAGAGGGATTTCTTCGAGGAAGGTGAAGAAGTCCGAAGCAGCGCAAAACCCTTCCAAAATCAATTTAAACACCGTGGTCGTTAAGAATTTGAGTTTGCCGAAGATTGAAGTTCTAATCAACAACATACCGGCGACAGCCCTCTTGGATACAGGAGCCCAAAGCAGCTTCGTATCGGAAAGATTCTTTAAGAAGCACTTTCGACGTTACAGAATTTTTAGTGCAAGAGACACGGATGTCATAGCGGCCCAAGGAGAAAAATGTAGCTGTTTAGGAAAAGTACCATTGTTCGTGCGTATCAACAACGAACAGGTAAGAATCCTGTTTTATATTGTGCGTAACCTGCAGACTTGTATTATTCTAGGTGTGGACTTTTTTAGTTTGGCAGAAGCAAAAATTGATTTCAAGGGGGGAGAACTAACATTAAATATGAAGCCAATTGAAGCGAAGAATGATAAGCCCCCGCAGCTGGACTTGGAACATTTACAAGCAGAGGAAAAAGAGAAAATCCAAGGTCTGGTAAGTCACTTTGCGAATTTATTTAGTGATGTACCAGGCTTTACGCAGGTGGTGAACCACGACATTGACACGGGGGACGCTCAGCCAGTTAGGCAAAAGCCATATAGATATGATAGGACAAAAGAAGAAATAATTGAACATCATATTAAAGAGATGTTAAAGAATAAAATCATCACGCCAATTTCTAGCAGTTATGCTAGCCCCGTTGTCCTGTGTAAGAAAAATAATGATTACCCGATTACGCACCCGAAGCGGTGGCGTTTTGCTATAGATTATCGCAAGTTAAATTCAGTTACAAAATATCCTGTATATCCGTTGCCGATAATTGAAGAAATTATTCGAAATATTTCGTCTACAAAATACATGACTACATTAGATCTCACGAGTGGCTATTTTCAGATTGGGGTAAAACCCGAGGACGTACACAAAACCGCGTTCATAACGAAATCTGGTACGTACGCATTTCTTAGAATGCCGTTCGGATTATCCGGCGCGCCGGCAACGTTCCAAAGATGTATGGACATCGTCTTAAGACCAGTCCTTGGTAAAAGCACTTTCATATATTTAGACGATATTATAATTACGAGTAGTACTCTAGAACAACACTTACAAGATTTAAGAAAAGTATTTTCATTGTTAAACGAAGCTGGTTTAAAGATAAATGCGTCTAAATGTAAATTTGCCGCAAAAGAGTTACGTTATTTAGGATTTAAAATTTCCCAAAAGGGAATCGAAACGGATCAGTCAAAAATAGTAGCCATTAGAAATTATCCTGTTCCTAAAACAGCGAAGAAATTATCGTCGTTTCTCGGGATGTGTTCATATTACCGGGCTTTCATTAAAGACTTTGCAAAAATAGCTGAGCCACTGCTAAAGTTGAAAAGAAAAAAAGCTAGGTTTTCGTGGTCAGCAGAAGCCAACTTGGCGTTTCAAAAATTGAAAGACGCATTGACTCAAGCTCCCGTCTTAAAATTTCCAGAAGGGGATAAAGGATTAGAGATTTCAGCGGACGCTTCAGATTTCGCGATTGGTGCAGTGCTTTCCCAAAATGGTCAGCCCGTGGCTTTTTTCAGCCGAACATTAAATGAAACCCAAAGAAACTATTCCGCAACAGAGAGAGAAACTCTCGCAGTGTTAGCATCAGTACAGAAATTTCGTGTGTTCTTTGGAAGTTCTCCAGTAACTGTATATACCGACCACGCGGCGGTCACTAGACTCTATTCTGGAAAAAATTTATCACCCAGATTAATAAGGTGGGCTCTCAAATTACAGGAATATAACCTAATAATTAAACATACGCCGGGAAAGGAAAATGTTGTGGCAGATGCTTTAAGCAGAATTAACTTAGATGAAAATGGAAGTGTAATTAAGATAGCCATGTTAACATCCAAAGTATTAGATTCTCGTGAAACAGTAATAGCCGAACTCAAAAAAGATCCGGAGTTCAAAAATATATACAATTATTTGGCCGACCCTGAGAATTTCAATCATCCGGATATTGTGCCGATAAGAAATAGGGCCGAAAATTACGAATTAATTGACGGACTGTTATTCTATACGAAAGCTACTAATGAGAATCATGAATATAGACCGGTTATCCCAGCTAGCATGAGGTTGAATGTATTAGAAGAGTTGCATGATTGTGCCATTTCGGCTCATTTAGGTATAAGAAAAACTGTTCAGAGAGTTCGCGAGGCAGTTTTCTTTCCAGAACTGCAAAAGTTTACTAGGGCGTATGTCCAGTCGTGCCCAACATGTCAATTAAATAATTATGTTAATTTCCGCCCGGCCGGGTTCCTAAATAGTATTAAATCAGAATTCCCAAATCAAATAATAGGCATCGATTTACTTGGACCTTACCCTCGAAGTAAAGTTAATAAAAGCCGATATCTTTTAGTTATAGTGGATCATTTTAGCAAATGGTTAGAGTTAATTCCGTTAAAACGCGCGTCTGCAAAAATTGTAGTAGATTCAATTCTAAATAAGTATATTTTAAAATACGGGGCGCCCCTAAAAGTTATTTCAGACAATGGTCCTCAGTTTGTTAGTAAAATGTTTGAGGAAATGTGTGCAAAACTGGGCATACGTCATCTAAAGATGGTCCCGTATCGTCCGCAGTCAAACATAGCGGAACGGGTGAATAGAAATGTAGTGAAAATAATTCGTAGTTATGTGAAAAACTATCACTCTACCTGGGATAGCCATATAAATGAATTTGCATTTGCACTTAGGACCGCCAAACACGATACTACACAAAAAACACCCGCTGAACTCTTCTTAGGAAGAAAGATCTTGACCCCCCTAGATAAACTGTTCTTTGTACAGGAAAGGGCAGAAGAATTTAAAATGAGTGATATACAAAAGTTGATACGGGAAGCGACGGGAAATATAGAAACGGCCCAAAGAAAACAAAAATTATATTACGACCTAAAAAGAAGAGAGGTCAAGTACAATGTGGGAGATGAAGTGCTTAAAATTAAGCATAACTTGTCAAATGCCCCAGAAGAAAAGGTGGGGAAATTCTTTCCGCGTTTTGAAGGCCCGTTCATAATTGAACAAATTACGGGGGCAGTGGTTATATTGAAAAGAAATGATGGACAAACACTCAAAGCGAATGTGGATCAAATCAAGCCATACTATAATAGAAATAAAATGCCAATATTTAAAGATTTGTTTCAGGATCCGAGGCAATCGACTAGCCAGGAAGATGTACTTCAGCAAAAACAGCAGGAACCAGCTACAACGGCATCGAAATGTCAGAAAAAGAAAGCTCCCCCTCAACAAAGAAATAAGAACCAAAAATGTGGTTTCAAAAGAAAGTCTCACGATGCAGGTGACCAGATCTACGAACGGAATTACGAGCGTACCAAGAGAAGAAAGCAGAATGGGCAAGGAAAGCCCAATGTATCCAAAAGAACTGTGGAATCATCAGACAGGTGCCTGAGAAGCAAGAAACGTCGATTGCAGCCTGAGAATCAACTTCCCGAATACAGCAGGAACCAGGACAAGCAACGAACAAGGAACCAGGAGAGAAGGGCCCAGTCCACCAAACGTCCAGCGGAGGAACCTCCTCTACAGGGAAAATATCCGAGGATACAACGACAGAATTTCAAAAGGAAAAGAGATGAGCCACCTCCCAAGGACCAAAAGCAAAAATCCAGGAGACTCAACCAAACTACAACGTACTCGACTTTCAAGGATTGGGCCAAGAAAAGGATGGACGATCATAATAAGATAAGTACAATTTCGTATTCAAAAGTGTAGTTAATTTTTGAGTATACTGCAAGTTGCAGGGCCGATTTTACCTCAAGCGAGGTTGAATTTTACGCCAAGTGGCGATAAGTTCTCATATTGAAAGCAAAATGTTTTTGTTAAAAGAATTTGTAATTCTTAAAGATTTAAAATCACTTAATGTTTGTAAATAGATTAATTTTGTAAAAGCAATGAATTGCTGAAAAGAAAAAGTTAACTAAATGATTTTGTATGACGCTTTGTCGAAAGACTTGTAAAATATCTAGAATGAAAATCGGAAAATTGAAAAACACGATTTAGTCTGTGGACTATCATTTCAATGTAATTTGATATTTCAAGAAAGTACCTTGAGAAAGGAATAGGAAGCACTTGCTGTAAGCTTAGAAATTTAACCTCTGTTTGTATTTCATGATTGCTATGAAATTTAATGTGTTATGAAATGTAACAAATGATATTATGCTAGCAATGCACGTTAAGTGCAACATTAATGTGAATGTTGTGTGCAAACTGCGAATTTGTATGCATGAAAAGTTAAAGATTGAGTAATTTTAGAATGCAAGTGTTAATTAGGCTCTCTACCAAATACACTTAAAGTGTTAGACATAAAGCTAGTGAGAACCTTAGGATTAGCTGGTTATAGGGCGTCTTTTCAGGTCTCGTATGTCAAGTTCTAACTAATGTTAGTCGATTGTAGGTGGAAGAGTTGAACATCCCCGAACACAGAAAAACCCGCAATGGCGGTTTGCTTTGCATCCAACACCGGTGAGAGAGCATTGGGGGAAGAATTTAATTGTGCTTGAATGATAATGTGTGTGTGCGAATTTACACAGGTAAAATATGGATTTGTACCACCTAGAATACTCTGTTATGATGTCGTACTAAAATTGTTTTCCTTCCAGATTTTGCTGGAAGGAGTAAGACTGTTTGAAGAATAAGACTTGAAAGAAAAAATGTTGAAGATTGTTGTTCAAGAATATTTCGTCTGTAAACTTGTTTCACAAACAGATATATTGCCTTGTAAGAGTTGGCCTAAGTTTAGAACAGTTAAATTTTGACTATTTTAGAATTGCGTGTTTCAACACGGTCCGTTTGGACCAAAGTAGTTTAACTATCGCAATTCTGGCGGGAAGTTTGTAAGGTTTTAGTTAAACTAACCAAGTTTTATTTTAATTTAAATCTGTCTATCTCCTTTCTGCTTCAACTTCCCGTCAGAAGAAGCGCGCGGTTTTAGCTTCTGCTAATTTTGAAGTACAGCGAAGTACTATTTAAGCCAGAGGTGTGTGAGAGCTTAGCATCAGATCACGGTCACGCTGCTCAACGTTCACCTGACCAGCTAGCAGTTTAAATTTATAAGCCATAGTGCTTACTACGTGATTGCATTGTAAAACAATTTGAAGTGCGCTAGTATTAGTACATCTTGCTACGCACCATTTATTGAGAGGCCAATCTCCGCGAATTGCTCTGCGAAGCAAAGTTTGATTTAATTTCTATTTTAGGTTTAGTATTTAAATTTATTGATTGTTAAGTTCGACCCAAGTGCGGTCTTTTACTTTCTGTATCACTCCCGAGTTGGGAAGTTTGTATTTAATAGTGATTTAATAAAAGAGGATTTCAAATCCCTTCACGTGCAGTTATTATCCAGCCCAGCAGTTACATCAGAACATAGCGTACCTTCCGCTCCCTGTTCCAGTTCAGGACTGAAAACTTTAGGTTAAGAACCCTTTACAGAATTTACCATGTTCTCCAAAAACACGCACAGAATACTCAGTCCTCATAAAGAAAAATATCAGCTTCTTAATCCAGTCGCACGAAAAATTACAACATCAACATCGGCTGATCCAGACCCATGGAGTGAGAAGGAAATCAGGAAAGACCAGCTGGAAGACCGTGACATTAAACCCATAACTGAGTTAATGGAAACCTCAAACAGAAAACCTTCCTGGCAGGACATTTCGAGCTATAGTCCCACGACATAACAAAACATCGTCGTCGAAAAAAAGCAGTTCAAAAATTTCACAGTTTAAAAACATCGCCGTCGAAAATTTCGTGATAAAAAATAGAGTACCTACAAATCATCGCATGACGATAACATCGCAGGCATGCGTTTTTCAGGTTTTAATAATTGTAAAATTTAATGATTGTTTAATAATTGTAAAAACTCGCATAATGATTTGTGAGCGCAAGATGGAAAGAAGGATATTTTTCACTTTCATATTTTTTTTTATTAACTAATAAATATTTGCTGAAAATGTAAAATGTAAACTTAAGCATGGAAAATTAACGCAACTTATAGCACTTAATTTTAAACTGACATAGTTAACTAACAAAGGTCATTAATAAATTATTTTTTATAAAGCTTTACTGGTCATTTTTCATGAAAAATATAATCTAAAAAAGAATAGAAAAAGAAAAAATATGGAAGTAAAAATTATCCTTCTTTTTACTTTCTCTTATAAATCATTATGCGAATATCCATTAACAATTATTAAAGCCTGAAAAATGCATGTCTGCGATGTTATCGTCATGCGATGATTTGTAGGTATTTTATCCGCGATGTTTTCGGCTGTAACTATCCATATACATGTAAACTTTCTCTTCCTTTTTCAGGACCTTACAAAATTCTAAAATAATATTCTGAAGTTACGTATGAAATAGATAAACGTAATCCTCTAACTAAAAAGAAATCGGAAATTTTTCATTTAACCAGATTAAGACCTTTTAACCTAGCAAGTGAATTTAAATTAACTGTTAGAAATAGAAGAATTCCAGTTTCTCTATGATGTTCATTATAAGCCTAGTAATTTTAAAATAGGCAATTTAGTAACGTATAAAGAATTTCAATATCATAATACACATAAACGTTCTCCTCCTTTTTCAAAAGCTTACAAAATTCTAAAACAATATTCTGAAGTTATGAAATAGATAAACCTAATCCTCTAACTAAAAAGAAATCGGAAATTGTTCATTCAACCAGAATAAGACCTTTTAACCCAGCAAGTGAATTTAAATTAATTGTCAGATTATGACATTTAAATACCTGATTTAGACTACAAACCCTAACTATGACCAATTATGTTTACCGATCGTGACCTTTCCCAGTCTGGCTCCTTTCCTATCCTGCATTTCCTTCTTCCTATATGTTTTCAGTTCAAAATTTGTTGTATACGTCCCCCACAGTCCAGAAGGCGAGAAGAGAAAAACTCAACCAACACATTTTGAAAATCTGGATTTTATACCAAATTTTCATTCAAAGACGAATGTTTTTATTTCTTTTTTCCGACACTAGGTTTCACACTATGTGTATTACTCCTTGTATTATGCAATACTTAACTTAATTCAGTCTGTTGTATTTCTTTTTTCCGACACTAGGTTTCACACTATGTGTGTTACTCCTTGTATTATGCAATACTTAACTTAATTCAGTTTTGTCATTACTGAATTTATTAATTTCAGTTTGTAAGGTTTATGCTAAGTTTATTAACAGTTATTTTAAGTTTTGTACCTTTCCTATCTTATTCTAATTTCAGCTTACAATTTCCTGCCAGAATGTAAATTCAGAAACGCAGTAAATGCACATGAGTAAGAGTATTATTTAAGTCGATGTTTCACCGACTTCAAGAGAGAGAGTCTTATTTCCTGACTAGGGCGTGTTTGCCTTTGGCTACGTTCTCTCTTAGTTACTACGCTCGGCCATATCTTATTAATATTTAGGGGCCAACTATTTAGATTGCTGATAGCTTCGGCTATACCTTTCAGACAGCTTAGTTAAGCTACATTAGTTTAATTTCATAGTTATTTAAGTTCAAGCCCGAGTGGAAGCTTTGTGTAAAGTTCCAAGTAAGAACTGATTGTAAATATTCTGAAAAATAAATGGTAATGAACCCTTCTTAAGATTTACGTGTTTATACGGAAAAGGCTGTTCGAAGATAAGCAAAGAAAACGTCAAACTACAAAATCGAAGCCAACTACCTTGAGAGAAACCACAGGAATATGCCAGCCGAGATTTATGAAAAGAAAACAACTCGACGAAATCCTTTTCAGGAACCCAGAAAAACCAAGAGCGTTTTCAAAGATTCCGAGGCAAGGTCCGGGAACTACAAAACAAAGAGGAAGCGAGAATTCCAAAATCCTCAGGCAGAGAAGCAGAAAAAGCAGGCCGATTCAACGCCCGAGGAATGAAAAGAAAAGAGGGTCCGGAAGTGAATACCAGCCGCCTGAGACGACTGAGAATCCAAAGCTTGAAATCTCCAACATGGCAAGAAATTTGCGGCAAGAGAATGCAGGACTATAGAAACCAAAAAGATAAGGGAAAATTTTCCTTGCTTTCTATGAAATTTCGATTTATGTCACGTGTTTAAAGTTGCTAAATACTGTTTAAAGCAAGAAATTGAATTCGCAAGTTTGCAAGAACATAGTCGTAACTATCTGTTAAACAGAAAAGATTTTTGAATTCGCAAGTTGACGAGAATTTATTTTGTAAATTCTTTCTTTTAAGAATTCTCAAGTTGCGAGAAACTAATTTGTGAATATGTTTAGTCAAAAGACTTCAATTGTGTTAACTTAATAGCAATTATAACGAATGATGTAAGATGAATTTTAAAGTATTACGTGTTAAAATGTTCTATTAAATGTAGAAATGCGAATATCAGCTTTTAAACTATTGTAAAAGTTAAACTTGTACAAATGCAGGTTTTGGTCAAGCATGACTCTAAATACTTTGCATAAGAGATGAATTGAATTCAAGTATAGATTGAATGTGTTTAAAGTTAGGCTCTCCAGACTTCACGTAAGAATTTTAAAACTAAGCGCTATTTTAGGACATCAGTTTTAGTTTTGTGTTTAAGGAGTCTTCTGAGATCTGGAAAGTCGAGTTTATAACAAATCATAGCGGTTGGATAGTGGCAGTATGTCTTCGCGGAAATACAACATAAAAACCTCGTCTCACTCAGAACAATTTCTGGAGAGCGTGGGGAAAGTAGATTTAAATCTTGTGTGAATGAAAGCTGTTTGAGGGCCAAAAATAATTTCAGTAAAAGACTATTGGTAACGAAAGTGGAAATTGCTTGTGAAAGATAAAACTAATACTCTTTCCTTCCAGATAATTTGGAAAGATGAAGACGGACATCTGACTAAAGATGAAGTAGATGTATGTAAAACCTATTCAAATTGTGAATGTGTATTTTTTTTTAGTTTTAATCTAGCTTTAGATATTTTTGTAAAGTTGGCCCTAAACAAGAAAGGTTTAATGATGAAATTCATTCAAGAAAGCATTCTAGAAGTTTAAACCTTGATGTTAAAGCCTTTTGTGTAGAATTTACACTCTTAAACAAGGCCGTTTTGAGACCTTATTCTTCGAGTAGTTAAATTCTGGTGGGGAAAGATGTAAGGTTTATACTAAGTTTATTAAAAGTTTTTTTTAAGTTTTGTATCTTTCCTATCTTATTCAAATTTCAGCTTACACTTTCCTGCCAGAATGTAAATTCAGCAACGCAGTAAATGCAAATGAGTAAGAGCACTATTTAAGTCGATGTTTCACCGACTTCAAGAGAGAGAGAGAGTCTGATTTCCTGACTAGCGCGTGTTTGCCTTTGACTACATTTTGTCTTAGTTACTACGCTCGGCCATACCCTAGTCCCTTGCTTGACTTCGCCGATTAAATTAATATTTAGGAGCCAACTATTTAGATTGCTGATAGCTTCGGCTATACCTTTCAGACAGCTTAGTTAAGCTGGTTTAGTTTTATTCCATTGTTATTTAAGTTCAAGCCCGAGTGGAGGCTTTGTGTAAAGTTCCAAGTAGGAACTAATTGTAAATATTCTGAAAAATGAAGGGTAATGAACCCTTTTTAAGACTTACGTATTTATTCACACATTTAAGCAATTATTCGCTTGTTAGTGTTCGTGGGGTTGTAAGTTAGAACTTTAGAATTAAATAAGTAAAACCCCACAAGTTTATTAATTTGATTTTAAATTGTTCCGTGAAAGTAATTGTTGAAAGTTAATTTTTTATGCTGTAACTGGTTAACTTTAAATTTAAGTTTGATAGGGTTAATCTTTTATCTTTTATTAAAGTGAAGTTTAGTTAATTTTCAACTTCGTTTGAGAACTTAAATTTACCTTTGGTTTTAATTTGTACAGTTTTGTTGAATGCTGTTTGGGTTTGACCCTTAAGGTTATTTAACTTTTAAATTCTAAAAATCTCTGTTTGTTACACTAGTTTGGTGTATAAAATTTAATAAGTTTCCGTTTAACGTTTACGCCTCTTTCTGGTTTTTTTCTCTTTCTGGTTTCTGTCCTTTTCTTCTGGTTTATGAAGCCACATTTTCTGACTCTGGTGATAAGGCCGACTATGGTGTTGAAGAAACGTAATTTTTTAGAAATGATCGTTCATCCTAATGACTGTGTAATTATAATATTTCAACTGTAAAACATTTTTGTATTTGATTGAATTGAATTAGCCAAGTGCTAGATTTTGCAATTCATTACTTATAAATTGTTTAATTTTGATGAAAACTATATAATAGATTTATTTTCCGACAATTTGTCGGAGAGTATATTTTTTCGTTTCTCAGGATTCTTATCACTGGCAGACAGAGTCCTGAATTCTTTTTCCCAACGTTTCAACAGTTGTCAGCTTTTTGCATTTTTTACAAACTTCTTTGGAGAGTTCTTTTGTATGCATTTATTCTACGAGGGATTACTTACGGGTGTGAAACTTGTGGCCGTTAGGCTTCTACCCATGTTGGAGTGACACCCTGTGCTAGGCTAGCTGAAAGAGTTTTGTTTACGTCCCGTCTCAGTGGAGGGGTGTTTGATCTCCCGCTTTTGCCTTGAGGTGCATATTTCAAGTTTCGGAGATGTCCGCCAATTTCTGGTACCCGGCGAAGACTTTTTTCACCTTCAGCCAACGCCACGTAGGTGTACTCTAGGTGATATTGCTCCAGCCCACGTCTCACCTAGTGGGTTGCCGAAATCTAGTCGACGTATGTGCCCCATTCATCGTCAATATGTTCATGCAGTCGACGCGACACAGCTTGGATATAGGTCATCCTGCAGTAGTAGAGAGATGCGACGTGAGCTGTCGTGCTGTTAGGGATCTACGGCGCCTTGCTCATAGAAAATGGAAAGCGATCGTCTGGCCGTTGTGGTAATCTCCCGGCATTCAGACCCTTGTCTTCTACAGGAGTCTTGATCCCTTTGATAATAATTCCACAGCCTATTGATGATACTACTATCCACTCTCTTGCAACAGTGTATTCATAGTGGAGTGCATTCAGCTCTCTCACAACAGTGGATTGTCTTGCACTAGCTTGCAACATTTCGGCAGCTCTTCAACGCCTTTCATCGTGCAAGTGGTGTCTTATGCTTTCCGATTTGGTTATCTTGGATTGCACTGAAATATGGCTCCTTGAGAACTGACGTGTATGTCCAGTATGCCCCTTTTTGCGGGGTTGTGGCTAGAGTCTTCGACAAGTCCTTCGTTTAAATATTGACCAACAACATCGCGAAATCTGTCACAAAATGATCGATTAGTATAAAATCTGCTAATTAAATTCTTAAATCTGATTTTAGAAATCACAAAATTACCTCGAAGTTCGTCTGAATATTGATTTCATGGAAGGCGAACAATGAAACGATTGTTTTCCAATTTCACAGAATTTCAGAAATTCTTGAAGGTTAAATTATTTTCTAATATGAGTTCTTTACCAAAATCGTAACTGATCCCCATGGATTCTAACTTGCAAAAGTTTTTAAGTAAATTATATGTTTATTCGTTCTCTGAATTTTCGTTATTATGAATAACGACTTTCACAGCATTCACAGCAGCTGATTCCGTAAGCGCTTTCTTTTCCATTAAGTGCCTGACCTAATTTCGTTTCGACCGCAGTTGCAGTTAAAACAGTATGTGAAACCCTGCCTTTAACTATTTTCTAACAAAAATCTACTAGTATTAGCAAAAAATTTCGATGTTTTATTTCCTTGTCCCAATTCATCGAAAAGCTGTTAAGGTCAGCTATTTCATTTCTAGGGGATGAATATAGGATGTATTAAAAACAGGAGCAATTTATGTTTCTATTTTCATTTCAATAATTTGAGTTGCGCGAAACGAGAATAGGTTCTTGTTACTTTGTACGAGTCAGGGGTTGCATATCCGAAGAAGAACATTTTTCTTTCTTTCTCTCTTACACTGCCAGTTTTAATTTCTCACGGACCGTCCTCCATAATAAATGCTCGTTGTAATCTCGACTTTAACGCTCTGCCTGCGCGAGCTTAAGTGTCTAAAGCAGATCCAAGTTATTTATTGATGAGCAATCCGAGCAGAAGAAACGATTACTCTTGAATTGGTTGGCAGACGAGTTAGCTTTATCATTGTGTATCATTGCATTACGCTGTTGATTACAAATTCGACATTTTAGTTTCGACTTACAATTAAATGATACCTTTTAATACATACGGAACAATTTGAGCTTCATTTTGGCTCTTTTCTTTTCTTCTGGTACAGTTTTAGTTTTTTTGACATGATTCAGAATTATAATTTTCAGAACAGATTGCGTAGCTATTAGAAAGAGAAGTGTTCACGTATCTTTTGAAAGAATGTTTTACCACCCTTATATTAATTTTTACTTTTTTTTTTATCTCGAAAGCGTTCTCGAAACTGTCCCTCATTTTCAAAGTAGGATTTTCTTTCAGTGGTTTCGGAATCAGTTAAGTTGAAAATTTTGTGCGCTCTCTACTTTGGGCCTTTCTTCTCGGGAAATTTAGAAAATAGAAGTCTAGGCTAAATCATTAGGAATCACCTCAGCATCATGTAGCATCTGACTTAAGAGTATCAGTACTCTTATATCCGGACAACGTCTGGATACGAGACTAAGGTGTAATGTAAAACTGCGTAAATAGCGCACCGATATGTCTGTCTTGGTAGTTAGAAATAAATGTTAGTGTTGTTAACTAGTCCGTTCTCAGCGCATCCTACACGTAGCTGAACCCACACTGTAAAGACACAACATATGGCGACGAGGATGGGATGTGAAAAACAAAATAAAAAGGAAGAAGAAAATCGTTTCCGAATCGGTGCACTCGCTTATATGCTTAAGTAGTAGCAAAACCGAAATTTGGATTAGGGGATTCCTCGAAAACTGCTAAAGGTATGAAAGTATTTTGAAAGGATTGAGAAGTTAATCGAAGAATTAATGAAGCAGAATGAAGCTTTAGTGGCCGCATTGCAAGAGAAATCGGAACATAAACAAGACAAAATTTCTGTTTCTTTTGATAAGTTTGATGAAACGGTAGAAAATTTTGATTCGTTCATAGAACGATTTGAAGCTTTTGTGGACATTCAAAATTTTCCAGAAGCAAAACGTGGGAAAGTTCTGATCTCAAGCTTGAATGCAAAATTGTATAATTTGTTTACTCCCGATAATCCTTCAGATAAAAATTTTACTGGACTAAAAAAGGTTCTTAAGGATCATTTAAATCCTAAACCTTTAATAATACCTAGTCGGCATATGTTTATTAATAGGAAGCAGCATGAGGGGGAATCAATTAGTAGTTATGTCACTGAATTACGCTCGTTTGCGATTCCTTGCGAATATAAAGAAGATGTACTAAATACAATGTTAAGGGATGTTTTCGTTAGCTGTCTACGAGATCGTAATATCTTAGATCGGTTATTTCAGGAAGATGATATGGATTTAGAGAAAACATTAAAGATAGCCTTGGCGATGGAAAAGGCGGTTAAGGGTGAGAATGAGATTATAGGCAAATCCGCAGAACTGAAAGTACTTAAAACCAAGAATTATGAGTCCAAACCGCGGAAACAAAACCTTGTTGCTAAGAATGATAAAGGTAAAAATGAAACTTCTTCGCGTTGCTTAGGGGCAAATCACAATAAAAATAATTGTAAATTCGCAACAGGTGAATGCCGGTTTTGTAAAAAAATTGGTCATATCGAAAAAGCATGTTATTTATCTAGGAAAAACCGACAGGTTAAAGAAAAGAAAGTTGAGGCAAATAATGATTATCATTCGAAAAATGAGGTCCCTCTCTACTTGTGTCTTTACAGTGTGGGTTCAGCTACGTGCAGGATGCACTGAGAACGGACTAGTTAACAACACTAACAATAAAGCCCTATACAAATCTGGTAAAATATTACATGATTCCAGTCCTTTAATTTTACTTCCCAACAAATATATAATTTTCAAAATGCTATTAACATCGCTAGACTTCTTGACAGAGTCAAATTCAATACATTTTTTATTTGTGAATCTATTATTAGTTGCTTGCAACCGAAGCGATCTTTTAATATTTTCACAGTCTTCTAGTAGTTTTCTGATATTAAAATTAATATTATTAATGCAGTTTCAGCATCGAAAGTCAGAAATTACTATAAATTTATCTATTCGACGTAGACTTCCGTTTTCGCACGCAGCTGTTTCAAATCGCGTCCGAAAGCCGGGCCAGCTGCGCACATCCTTCACGCCAAAAATTTCAAAAACCAATTCTGAAAGTTTAATCGTGCTTTGGAATTTACAGTTCCATATGAAGCAGAAATAGCGCTATGGGGCATAATATCTTAAATATCTTTCCTCCCGTCAGTTTCAAATAATAATTTTATCTTTATGCTCTTCTCTAGTACTATTTCCTTTTCTAAACTCTTTACACCAATTAAATTTTTCAAAAACTTTATCACTGAAATTACCACTAATTTTTTTCCTTTACAAATTAACTGCGTAACTTCAGTTATACGTTTTCCGCCCTCATTAGCAATTTCCTTTTCGACCTTATTTACTAGTTTCGGGACTAATGCTCACAATGCAGGTCGTTTGTTTTTTGATTTTTCTAGATGCATTTTGAGTTAAAACAAAATTTCTCAAATTTGAATTCAAATTCAACCTAGTCCCCTAATATTACGCTACCACTTAAAACTCTGGTATATTAAATCTGAATTAAGGAAAGAAACAACTAAAATTCGTCTACCTTTTTATTCGGTTCCAGACGCAAGACCACTAGCTGTTTTCTGATGATGATGGTCTATTTTTCTAAAGAATAGTAATTAAAGGATGAACACAAGTTTCCAGAAAACACATTTAATGAGAATGACCATAACATGAAGAATTAAAATTAGCAAAGGGAATTATTAGGCAGTACTGCTTTCTGTAACAGTTAGCTCTTAGAAATGAAACCTGTCAAATCACGATTCTTTGGCAATCACAAACTATTTGCCGTGAGTTCAAATGTGTACGCCGTCTGGTGTGAGACGTCACAGTAGCGAAGAAGTATGAATAGTGGAACAGCTAAGCAAAATCTTTAAAGACGTTTTTCGCATTATTCTTATACAAGTCTAACTTGCTGTAATTTAACTGATGGAAATAACTTAATTAAAAAAATGTATTGTTAAATTAAAAAATAAATGTGTTAAATTCTGTCCTCAATATTTCCCTAAATTTACAATTTACACTTTAAAAGAAGTTCATCCCATTGTTATGCTTGATTTGGTTGGTGATGGCTTATTTTGTACTTAAGTATTTATGTTTATATAAAAAGAAAACCGTTGCTGCAATTGATTTGCTTATGGTATACAAACAATAATTTTTTAAAATTCTGATTTTGAGTACCTCCAAAAAATAAAACACAAAAAGTTTGACTCCGCGATGACAAAAATTGACCAAGATATTTAATTTCAAAATATGCGATTTTTGACGTCATATTCAATTTGCATTAAAAGATCAGTTAATAAATGAATTAGAATAATTTGAGGTAATTAAGTAAGGTATTTGAGGTAATAAACCTTAAACTACGCTGCGATATTTTTTATGATAATTATAGTTTTTGATTTTGTACTTTTGTTACCTTTGGTATGCCAAAAGAATTTTCGCACACGTAATTTATGTTTTCCAGGTCTGAAAATATACTATTAATATTCTCATGAAGTTTTTATTACTTTAGAACTATAATTTAATAATCATTCAAAAAATTCATTAAACTACAAATATGTTCCCTTCATAATTTTCAAAATGATCGCCTGTCTACATAATTAAAAATAAAATATCAGTTAGGAAAAGGGTTTCAAGTATTAAAAGATTAAGTGATGAGCATTTCTACGAGATTACTGTGAAAAAGTGCGCCCAATATAATTTTTTTTTTAAAATGGAAGTCTTATTCACGAAACCTTATAGAATTCGTATTCAACACTGTCAGGCCGTTATTGGCACATAGCCAACATGTAACATTTTTGAATAAAATGGTAAATTTAAATGGTGTGTGAATTTGGAAGAATTTTTATAGATAAAAAATATTCCACAAATTATTCTCAAAGAAAAAAAATCTGAAAGGTTTCAGATATTTGAATGCAGGACTACGTTATTCAAAATTTGATGTTTCTAGGTACCACTGTTTTTTCACAGTGCCAGAATCATACATATATTCATGCAGATTCTTCATTATTTAATTTCTTTAAATAAAGTACAGGGCTCTAATATTTCGTGGATACAATTTGAAAACTGAACCGACATTTATAGTGAATCAACGCAAAATGCTAAAACGAAATTGATAGTCCTTATGGGCAAATTGCCCCTTTGGACTTAAAAAAAATCTGAATGGTTTCAAATTTTAAATTACGTCCAAAGGGGCGTTTTTTTAACATGTGTATTACCTTTATTTATTAAATATCATGTTCTTCACATATAAACCATAAAAATGCTAAACTTAAATTGAGTTGAAGAGCTAAACTTAAATTGAGTTGAAGAGCTAAACTTAAATTGAGTTGAAGAGCAATGTCACAAAATAATTTTAAATTGAGCATATCTTTAAAATTTCCGATACACGGTCTCACGCGCTGTAGATAAAAATGTTTTTTCTGTACAACGTTGCCATTGCTAGCTTTGAAATCCTTGAGTTTGTTAATCGAAAATTCGTTAAAGTTTTACAAAATAAGAAATTGATAATAAAACAAATTCCAAACTTCAAATTTGGGCTTCCAGATGCCCATTTTCGCAGCAGGATTACGTCATTCAAAACTGGGTGGCTCTAGGTACGATTGTTTTATCACAATGCCAGAAACATGTATACATTTATGCAGATCCTTCATTATTTGATTTCTTCAAATATAATACAGAGCGAGATAATATTTGGTGGCAACAGTTTCAAAAGTGAAACGGACATTCAGAGTTATTCAACGCAAAATCGCAAAACGAAAACAATAGTCCTTCAGAGACAAAGCCCCTTTGGACAAAAACACTTCAGATTACAACGTAAAACTTCTAAGGAAAAATGTATCGTTAAAATTTTTGAATAACGCAAATTGTTTTGTGCTTGGTATATGTAATACTTGCCGATGCAAACATCCGTAATGAGTTATAATGGCGTTGCAAAATTTCACATAAAAATTATCAGATGGATGCTAATTTAAATGGTTTTATTTATATTAATTATATCTTTTATTAAAAATAAAATAAAATTTTTAGTTATTAAGAAATGTGGCTATTGCTTTTTATTTAACATAAAATGTTTTCTACTTAGTATATAGAAAAATTCATAAGGATTGCAAGTAAAGTTTTGAAATTTATTAGAATCTAGGTATATGGAAATGTTTCAATAATAACTAAAACACAAAGTTCTACATGATAAAACCTGGAAAATGACTGGAAGTTTTAATGGTATTTTATGCAAATGATACCTAAAAACCCTTTTTTTGAGCCTGCGGACGTTGATGTTTGCTTTCAATATAATTTTATTTAACAATGTGTTTCGTAGTCTTACCCGTACGCTGTATGGCGGTCATCATAAGACTTCACGTTGCTAACATTTCCTTGGTTTGAATTTTGGGATGTTATGCTTACCTTACTCCATCTATTCTAACTTCCATGAATAAATGAATGATCTTATAATTTGCTGAATGGCAACTCTCTGGCAACTGAATATATGCGAGATTTTATAGAATAAAGATCATGTATTTCGAGCAATGACAATACTTGCCATGGCGACTGGATCATATAGGAATGGTGTTGTAGCCTATCATATATTCATGATTACGTAAACAGTTTAACAAACTCCGCTGAGGACACTTTTAACATCAGAAAATAATCTCAAAAGCTGTTTTACAAAAATGAACAAAGAGGACAATTTTAAGCGAACAAAGCGGACAATTCTCATTAATTTCAAATATATTTGTTTCAATAAACTTCACAGCTTTATATCTACGTTGCATTTTTAAACACATTTCATTCAATATCGGCACTTGAAACAGGAAATTCCGATATCAAACAAATGCTCGGAACAAATAGAAATGCTTTTAATCGCGCGCCACCTGGTGAAATTCTTCAGAAACCCGAATGGCAGTAAAGCGCAACATGTTTCACATCCTTTTAATTAATCTTCTTTTAATTGATTTCACTAATCGGACCTCAGGGTGGAATTTGCTATATTTAGGATATTCCATTTGGAAACACTTACTCAGCAGCTGTGCCATGACCTAGATTCTTTTAAATCAGTTTGAATCACATACTTAGACCGTGCTTTAAAAACGGCATGAAAACTTTAAGTTAAAATATTCCCCCTTTATTTTATGAATTATGTTCAACTGAATTCAGTCAAGGAAGTATTATTGAACCATTAATTATGTCCTCCCCCCTCAAAAAAGGCTGAAGTATAGTGTACGTTTAATCGAAATGCGACAATTTGTTTGGCATGGAAAAGAGTATGAAAACAGATTTAATTTTCATCTAAACACCCGGTGTAGAGATTAAATCCAGTTACTTTTTTAATATTATTTTGACTTCAGAAATGTGTTCAACTTGCGTTTGCCATATTTCGATCAACTTGCCGTCCATTACCAAAGCATTTATAGCCTGCGTAGCTTTGAATTGGTTCTGTTTTCGTAAGTGTTGTCATTCCATGCTACAAAAGCTTACACTTCTGACGCCATTACTACGCCCAGCCGGCTTATTACACCTGGTTTCCTCGACGGTTATGCGGCGAGTGTTGAACATCTCACTAACTCATCGGAAGTGTCTGACTCGGAACTTATTTCTTCATCTGAGGCGCATTTTGCTCTACTGAACTTGTAGGGTTTAGTTAAACTAACAAAGTTTTATTTTAATTTTCCCTCTTCTATCTGTTCTCATTTCAACTTCCCGTTAGAATAAGCGCGCGTTTCAGCTTTATGCTAATTTGAAGTGGAGCCAAGTTATATTTAAACGAAAGGTAGAAACTTTTCAGTATGAGAGAGCTTTTAGTCTCAGACCACTGTTACTCTATTCAACGTTCGCCTGACCAGCTAGCATTTAAATTCTAAGCTGTAGCGCTGTTACGTGATTACTTATTGAAGTAATTCTAAATGCGTCAGTATTAGTTAAATCTTGCTACGCACCATTTAGTTTAGAGGCCAACTTCGCGTTATAGTTCTGTGAGCAACGACTATTTAATTTCTATTTAGCTTTAAGTTAATTTGATTGTTCATTTTAGACCCAAATGCGGTTTTCATTTTCTGTATCCCTCCCGAGTTGGGAAGTGGATGTACATAGTTGTGGTTTAATAAAAGAGAATTTTAAATCCCTTTAAAGTGCAGTTCTTCTACCACTTATTCACAGTATTTTACCACAGAACATAGCTGCATTCAGCTCCCTGTTCAAGATCAGGACTTAAGACTTAGTTACGTTCACGAAGATGTTTGCCAAGAATATGCATCGAACACTCAGTCCTGACACTGGCACCCGAACTAAAAAGGTGGTGGATGATGATTCTCCACCACCGGGATTTGGCGATTGGGTCCCCCAAACCCCAGTCGCCCTTTAAAAGGGGGAGTATGTAAGGTATTTCTCCCGCCTTCTTCGCATGCCTTCGTGGTGTAGTGGTCTGCATGCTCGACACGTAACCGAGAGGTCCGTGGTTCGATTCCCGGCGAAGGCATTGCTTATTTTTCACCTCTCCTGCTCCGAAATAACCTAATGTCTCTACAAACTATCACTATCGAAATGCTAGCCATAATTTGTTGTCAACTTACTTACCTATTACACATAGGATCGAAATACGTCCCGCATCCCTGTAAAGTGTGACTTGCTCAACTGAGTCACTTGACTTCAGCATGATTGACAAATTATCACTTCTATGATTTTTAATTTTACGTTGATTAAAAATCATACATTGCTTCACACTTTGAGCGATTTAAAAGCAACATAACAACTTATTAAATAATTGATACTTTATTTCATTTTAATAATACTTTTCTTTGATTAATACAACTAACCGATATAATTTTATACAGTACATAGTATATGATGATATCTAAAAGCGTTCGTGTCAACTGTAGCTAGTAAGAAATAGTTCTAATGATATACATTACGCATAGTGAGTAAAAAACAAATAAAAAAGACAGTTCTGTAAATCACGTCATAATTAACCGATTGACGAGATTCATCTTGTATTTGCATGCCTCCAAAATTCAACTAAGGGCATATATGCAATATTGTTTTAACGTATGCATTCTGATGCAGAATCAAATGTTTTCTGAAATGGCATCTCGAATTTTTCCGTAGTTTGAATCTACGCTTCTACAGAGGATGTTCGCACATTTTTTGGCAAAAATATATTTCAGGGTGTCCCTTGGCGAAAACTGGCAATTTTTAGGCGCCATTCCTGTTTACATCTAACGCCCTCCCATGTAAAATGGCGTCAAAACATAATGCAGGTGACAGGTGAAGGTGAAAGCAGGTCCGGACACCCGGACGGCTTACAGAGACTAATCGGGTATCGTCCGGATCCCGCAACTATCTGGAGCAACACCTCGAAATCGAGACAATTTACATGGCCATACAAGGGCAAAGTATTAAATTATTCTGCGCTTGATACATTATACTTACTATAACACAAAAACTTCACGCTATAACACATATACAATATTTACCGCTACATTGAATAATAGATTCTGAAAGTTTACTGTCGTATAAATTTTTTTCTTCTCTCAAAATATATCAGAAATAATTTTGTAATTAAATATTCTTTCGGTTACATTGCATTTAACACATTGCTACCCATACTCGTTGTTACACTCAATACACAATACATTTTAGACACAATGCTAAACTTAATACAATGTATATTCTGTGCTACATATTATGCTGACTATTACTCTTGACAATTAATTATAAATTTAACATAGTTTCCTAAAAGTATAACTGATTATATGAGACATGACTTGATTATATAATACATAACGTGATTTTAAAAGACATAGATTTTGATAAAAAATTCTTTAAAAAAAATCACAAAACATTCCGGAAGTGAATTAATAGTTGTAAAGAAATCTTTTTTTCCGAATAAAATACCGTCGGGATTAATAGAAATCAAAAGTTCTTTTGGTCACGTGGTTAAAGCGGAAACGGCTAAGTTTATTTTTTCTTTATGCGAAAGTGGTAAACAAATTGAATTAGAGGCAGCAATGGTTTATGAGTTGATAACGGATTGCATTTTCCCGCCGTCATGTTTGGAAAATCTCGGTGGCACCTGTTCTGATCGGGTGATGATTACACAATATGGTAATGACTGCGTTTCTTCGGAAAGGAAGTTTTTGTCTTTTATTCTGCAGCCATTGAAGGAGACAACGAAGTAGATTTAACGCACGTTACGGACCAAGTATTACGCAATACTGTTTCCACTCTTATTAAAGAATATAAACCTCGAGAAAAACCGCGTAGTACAGATTTAAAACTGAAAGTATTGTTAAAAGATGAAATACCAGTTTCTCAGCGTTCGAGGCGAATTCCTTTTGCTGACCAAAAAATTGTTGATGACCAAATAGATGAATGGTTAAGGGATGGGATTATAAAGCCATCTTGTTCAGAATATGCTTCGCTAATTGTTTTGTGTAGAAAAAAATCAGCCAAGATACGTGTTTACACATGCAGGTTTGTACGAATTCCTAAAAGCGCCTTTTAGTTTGTGCACGTCGCCGAGTGTGTTCCAAAGATTTATTTATATGTGCTCAGAGATTTAATACGGGATGACACTGTTGTTACTTACATGTACGATTTTATTATTCCAGCGAGAAATGAGAAGGAAGGTTTAGAAAAGTTAAAGCGCGATTTAGAAGAAGCCAAAGAGTACGGTTTGGAGATTAATTTTAAGAAATCCCAGTTTTTAAAAAGAAAAATAGAATTTATCGGGTGTATCATTAAAGATGGTACAATTCGCCCCTCTTCTGAAAAAACAAGGGCCGTTCAAAATTTCCCGGAGCCCAAAAACCTTAAGCAGATTCAGAGCTTCTTGGGTCTGACGGGATATTTTAGGAAATCCCGTCAGACCCAAACTATTCGAAAATAGCGAAACCACTAACTGATCTTCTTCGTAACGGGGTAGAATTCAAATTTGTGCCTGAGCAAAAAGAGGCACTTAACAAGTTAAAAGAACTTTTATTGGCAAGTCCTGTTTTGCATATTTTCAAAAAAGGAGCGCCGCTAGAATTGCATACAGACGCAAGCAGTCGTGGTTTCTGCGCTGTATTGCTACAAAAGTCTGATGATAAGCAGTTACACCCCATTTACTTCATGAGTGAAAAAATTAGCGTGCAACAAGAAAAGCTGGCTAGTTATAAGCTTGAAGTTTTAGCTATAGTGGAAGCCTTAAAGAAATTCAGAAATTACCTATTGGTATCTAAGGTCAAAATAATTACCGACTGCGATGCTTTTCAAAAGACTATGTTCAAGAAAGACTTAACTTCTAAAGTGGCGAGATTGGCGTTACTTCTAGAAGAATTTGACTATGAAATTGCTCACAGATCTGGACAGTAAATGAAGCACGTGGACGCGTTGAGTAGAAACGCTCTCATGATAGTTACCTATTCTCAAGGAGAAGTTACTGCCAAAATTGCAGCTGTGCAAAATAGTGATGACGTCTCCAGTTGCTGAAATCTTTAGTCGAGCAAGGACTAAAGGAAGATTTCCTAGTGAAAAATGGTGTATTATACAAGTTCGACAGTGGTCGGGAGTTACTTGTGGTACCCGAAGCATTGCAGTTAGAAATCATACGTAATATCCACCACAAAGGACACTTCGCAATGTCTAAAACGGAAAATTTGCTGAAAATGGACTTTTATATTACTAACCTTAGAAAACGAATTGAAGAAGTTATTTCAAATTGTGTAGAGTGTATTTTGTGAGACAAAAAACGAGGTAAAGGCGAAAGGTTGTTGAATCCCATACCAAAAGAGAGTATCTCGCTGAGCACTTTTCACATTGATTTTATAGGACCATTACCTTCGACAAATAAGACCTACAATCATATCTTGACCGTCGTTGATGCATTTACAAAGTTCGTGTGGCTCTATCCAGTAAAGGCTACATCAGCTCAAGAGGCATTGCAGAAGCTGAAACTGCAACAATCAACTATCGATAATCCTCAAGACTAATAAGTGATAAAGGTACGGCTATTACGTCCAAAGACTTTGAAGAGTACTGCAGACATGAAAAGATTCAGCACATATTCACAACTACAGGCGTTTCTAGAGGGAATGGGTAGGTGGAAAGAATTCATCTGACTCTGGTTCCAGTCCTATCCAAATTATCCATAGATGATCCTACCAAGTGGTACAACTAACGTTAGAGATGTACAACGGATATTGAACAGCACTAAGAGCAGAAGCACAAAGAGCTCCCCTTCTGAGCTCCTCACTGGTGTGAAAATAAGAAATCGAGAGGACTTAAAGATTATTGAAATTCTCGAAGAAGAAGAAACAAATGTTATGATGAAAGATTGAGAAGATATGAGAGAGGAAGCAAGGAAAAACATCTTAAAAATTCAGGAAGAGAATCGAAGAACGTACAATAAGAAGAGAAAAAAGGCACAGGTATACAACATGGACAATCTAGTGGCCATTCAAAGGACGCAGTATGGAGGTGGTTTAAAGTTAAGACCAAAGTTCTTCGGTCCATATCGTGTAACAGCGAGAAAAGGCCAAGACCGGTAACAGGTGGAAAAAGTAGGACAGCATGAAGGTCCTGGCTGTACAACTACGGCAGCTGATCACATGAAACTCTGGACTGTTCCCGCTTAGGACTGTGCGGCCACTCCGCACTTGTATTTTTTGTTTTTTCCCCTTTTCTTTTGCTTTTTAATCTATTTTCAGGTTCTGGTTTGATGTACTAGTGTCACTGTTCCGTGTTTTTGAGGCCGAAAACAAATTCAGGATCGCCCAACTGTTGGATCCCTGAGTTCTTTAGCTACCAGAGGGCATCACCTGGGCGCCTACAGCGAGACCGAGGTGGAGACGAGGATGTCAGAGGCGTGTAGGTGGTGATAATGGTAGCGAGAGCAAGTAGGCGCTGAGCGGCTATTTAAAATAACAAAACTGAGGCAGAACTGTGTTTGTATTGTATCCAACAAGCGCGAGAAGGCGCTAAAGCACTGTTATCTAATTCAATCTGTATGGCTTTTTCTTTATATTATTAAATGTTTCTGTGGCGTGGAATAGGTGTGGAAGTGTAATTTACTAAAAGAAAACATCTTCAACTTTTCCCATATGCATATATATATATACGCCTAAAATATAGACAACCCATTTTTTAGACCCATTTCTGCTTTGCATTTTTTTTAACAGCAACTGTATTTTTGAAAGTATAAATTATCGTCTGCTACTTGACAGTTTTGTTTTCACGCAAAATGTCCTTTTAAAGAAGCAAGGGATGGAATGCTATGTTTGTGTTCTTTCCGAAGAAACTTATTTGGATCTAATTATTAAAAAACGTTGTACAAGCCAAGATTTTCCGATATATAAAGCTACTATAGGTAATGTTGACAACAACAGAGGGGGAGGGAAGTCAGAGTTCAGCTTCAAGTGGAAATATCCTTCCAAATGCGTAACCAAGGGAAAAGCGGAATGTTTCGATTGTTGCAAAAATAAGATCTTCAAGTTAAAAGAAAACCGCCAAGCCAAAGGAAAGACGCAAAATCATTAAAATGCTCAGTGTCAACTGTAAAAAAATGATTAATGCTGATTTGAATCTTAAAAAGGCGACAAAACATAATGCACATCATGTTTCTCCATGACACATCGCCGAACGCAGAACCTGCGGCAGAATTCTTTATGGGAAATATTTATCCGGATAAAAATGGAAAAATGCTGTCACGGTAGACGAATCTTGTGTGTATTTAAACGACTGCAGTAAAAAGAGATCCATTTATTACCATCGAAGAGGAGAAAAAAATCTTAAAGCATAGTTCAAGGTATAAATATTTCTCTGGCCTTCTTAGCATGCCTTTGTAGTGGTCAGCACACTTGGCACGTATTCGAGAGGTCCGTGGTTCGAGTCCCGTCAAGGGCATTGCTTATTTTTCATCTCTCCTGCTTTAAAAAATAGCTAATGTCACTACAGTGGTGCCCGAACTAAAAAGGTGGTGGATGATGATTCTCAACACCAAGATTTGGCGATTGGGTCCCCTAATCTCTAGTTGCCCTTTAAAGTATATAGAGTATTTCTCCCGCTTTCTTAGCATGCCTTCGTGATGTAGCGGGCAGCTCTCTCGACGCGTATTCGGGAGGTCCGTGGCTCGAGTCCTGGTGAGGGCATTGCTCATTTTTCATCTCTCCTGCTTTCAAAAAATACCTAATGTCTATACAAAGGAATCTAGAGAAAGTTTTTCTAAGGGATTTATGATTGTTGCTAGCTTTTCACATAAGGGCAAATTAAAAATAAAGGGAGTGAAGAAAAATATTAATATCAACTGCACATGTTATCAAAAACATATTTTATACCCAGTTTTCAAATATGAAGTACCTTCTGTTTACACACAGTGTAATCAATAAGAACTGCATTAAGACAAAGTAAGCAGCGACGCTTCAAAATCTGCTGTTAATTTTCTGGAAAAAATTGAACAAGAAATGGATATCAACGCCATACCCTTCAGTCATATCCGTACTAAATCACCTGATCTATCACCAATGTATTTTTGCGTTTTTGGACCTAAGCGGGTTCTTCGAACGTCGATCTACAATTCCCTTAGACTTTGCAAAGTTTTTCGACAGCAATGGGACAAAAGACCTCTTCTGATACTATAAAAGGCTTTATTGTCTTGAAAATTACAGTGTATAAAGGTAGTGAAGAATAAGATTTATCAAGTAGAATTTTTAAAATATAAAACAGTTAGGTAAAATATTGCTGTAATTACAATGAAAATCGTCTAAAAAAGTATACCAACGGCCTTCGTAACTATGCAAAAGTGTTAAATTTGGTAAAAATCTTAAGAGTAACTTTTTACTTCCTTGTGAGAAGTAAAAAGGAAGTATTGGAATCGCGAAAAATTGCGGGTATCATATTTCAACGAAAATATCCATTTTGACCGTTATCGAATGCAATTTAACGATGTTTTTGCTTGACATCTCTGCGTAAGGACAGCTGACAGGTGAGAGCAGGTCCGGACACCCGGTCGACTTCAATAGACTAATCGGGTATCTTTCGGATCCCGCAACTGTCTAAAGCTACGCTCCGAAATTGATCACTGCGTTCAATCTACAATACGTAAGGACAGAATAGGACTCTTTTCGCCTCAAAAAATTATAAAACTGATTTAAAATGGATTCTGAAGAGATTTTTTTCGTGTCGTCTGTGAGTGCGTACGTCTGTATATATGTATATCTGTGCATAAGTATGTACGTCTGTGTATATGTATGTCTGTATATATGTCTGTATATGCATATATAGAATACATACGTATATATATATATATATATACAATATTATTACGGATTTCGTATTTATTTAGCTATTTATTTAGAATTGTAATTAAAATTGCTTTATTTTCTCGCGCAACGCAGACGATTTAGCTACGTCGGAAAAGTAAAAATACAAGAGCGTATGCATTTAATATTTAATAAATAAATATCTCGTAATTACTGTTGCCATCCACAAAGATCGAGATTCTGTTAGAATATTCTAGTAACTAATGAAAAAGCTTATAAAAGCCGAATTAAAACACCTCATCTCAGTTGTAGTTGTTTTAAGCAAACTATTTGTTTACTTAATGCTGTGATTGATTGTAGCGAATTCGCTGTGAGATAGAATTAGTTTCTCTGTTTTGAATCGAGTTCTGTTTAAAGTTTGAGATATTGTGATATTATACGAATATATCTGAGGACGAATTTCAGAATTTTGCTTTATTTTTTGTGAAAAGCATGAATTTTATTAACTTTTTAACAACTTGTGCATTCAATCCATTACGAACCCGTACGCACGCAACAATATATATATGCAATATATATATATATACATATGCATATATATATGTATATTGCAATACGTACGTCTGTATATAAGTGTGTATGTGTATATTGTATGTCTGTATATATGTCTGTGTATGTATGTCTGCATATGTGTATGTGTATACATGTCTGTATATACATATATATGTGTATGTATGGGTTTTATGTATGTCTGTATATATATGGATGTATGTTTATATGTATGTTGTATATACGTCTGTGTATATGTCTGTATGTACGTCTGTGTATATGTATGTCTATAGTTATGTCTGCATATACATATATACATACGTCTGTTTATATGTATGTCTGTATATACAATATATACACATATACACACGTCTGTTTATATGTATGCGTGTACTTCGCATAACTCAAAAACGAGTAGCCTCAGAATGTTGAAATTTTGTATATATATATATATATATATATATTATATATATATATATGCATGTATATATACATACATTTATACATATATGTATGTGTATGTCTGTATGTACGTCTGTGTATATGTATGTCTGTACACATATACATACGTATGTCTGTATATATGTGTGTAGGTGTCCCGCATAGCTCAACAAGTATGTATGCATGTACGTATCTCGCATAACTCAAAAACGAATATGTATGCATGTATGTATCTGACATAACTCAAAAACGAGTAACCTCAGAACGTTGAAATTTTGTGTAGATCTATATCTGTATGTATATCTGTACGTACGTTTGTATATATGTCTGTATGTACTTCTGTGTATATGTATGTCTGTATACATGTCTGTGTATAAATATGTATGTATCTTGCATATCTGAAAAATGAGTACGTATGTATGTATCTATGTATGTATCTCGAATAACTCAAAAACGAGTTGTCTCAGAACGGTAAATTTTGTATATAGGACTGCTAAAACATATATATAACATGTATGTTGGACAGCTATACGTCCGTCTGTATATATGTATGCCTATATAGCTGTGTATATGTATGTCTGTATATATGTCTGTATATGCGTCTGTGTGTTTATATATATATATAATGTGAAAACGAGTAGCCTCAGAATGTTGAAATTTTGTACACAGGACTGCTATAATATGTAGATGTGTACCTCTTATTCTCGTTGCAACACGTACGTCTGTATATATGTATGTATGTGTATATGTATGTCTGTATATGTGCCTATCTATATGTATGCCCCTATATCTGTCTGTATGTACATATATACAGTACACATACAAATTTTGTACATAGGACTGCTGTAACACATATATAACACGTATGTAGGACTGCTATACCTACGTCTGTACATATGTATGTATGTGTATATGTATGTGTATATGTATGTCTGTATATATGTCTGTATGTACACTGCCCCCCTAAAATGAGACAGCTCTATATCTCCCGTTCTACTGGGCCAGTTGACGAATTCAAATTGCGTTTTTCATGTCTCGAAAGCGCGACTTAGGATGTGTATTAGATTTATATATATCATTGTTCTAATATAGGTATTTTGACACAAAATCCGACTTGAAATGACGTGCCAATTTCTTTCCACATTTCGATTCTACGACTCAAATTATGCCAAACTGCCAAGTTTTGTAAAAATCGCAAGAGTAGTTTTTTAAAAAAATTAGCTCTAAAACTTTTAGCTCCTCAATGTTAATTCGGTATGTATTTTTAATATCTCTTTTCTTATTGCACTTACTTGATTCCTTTTTTTACAGTTCGAAATTTAGCTTCTCTCCAAATAAAATTCACCCCTTTTTATGATTTATTTTTAAAATTTGTATTTTTAAATAATTTTTATAAATTTTTGGAAAAAACATTTGAATTATGATCTATAAAACTTTTGCCATCAACTTAAAGTAGATGTATTTCTAAGTATACCAGCAAAAAAGTGGAGCTTTTTAATCAAAATTTTCGAAGATATACGTGAATTTATATGTTGGCGAGTTTTGAAATTTTGCATATTTCTTGAAAGCGATAATAACATCTAATGTGGTTTATGCACGTTGCTAAAATTATTGGAAAATAGGAACGATGTGACTTTATTTTCCGCTCATGAACAATGTACAAAGGTAGGAACGATGTGACTTTTTTCCGCTCCTGCACAATGGAGGATATAGGGAAATAGGTTGCCGTGTATTAAGAAATTCGCAAAGGGAATTTATTCTTGGCGAAAACAGAAAAAAATTTGTGAAGTAAAAGTTTTGAATTTCTTCGTAAATTTGGCACCAAATTTAAGAAAATTTAATATTTAAGCATAATTTGAGTTGTAGAATCGAAATATGGGAAAAAGATTGGTATGCTCTTTCAGAAAAAGACCCATTTTGTATCAAAATACCTATGTTAGAAGAGTGCCATATACAAATTTAATACATATCGTAAGTCGCGCTTTCAAGACTTACGATTACAAGTTGAATTTCGTTAATCGGCCCAGTAGAACGGAAGATATAGAACTGTCCCATTTTTTTTTGCTCAGTGTGCATAAGCATTATAAATAAAGTTTCTGAAAACTTCTAATCCATTGCCCATCAGATTATATACAACTAAATGACATGTAGATGTGTACCTCCTATTTTCTTTGCAATCGGCCGTTCCAAAAGTATATAAATATATATATATATATCTCCTCTGTCACTCGGCTCAGTGAGCTCAGTTTATTTATTCTCATATGTTAATGAATTGTCATTTTTTGCTTTAAAATGATTGAATTATGTTGTTCTTATCTTCCAGTTAAAGGTTTTTTGCCTTTAGTAAATCTGCATGCAATATTTGTAGAATTATGAACAATTTAAAAGTTTTTTAAGTGAGGCTAAGCCTAATTATTATTACCATACCAGCCATATTTGTTTACATTTGAAACTTAGGAGAAGAGTAGATTTGTTGCCAATCTACAAAAACTAAGCTTCGCAACAACAAAGTAACGTCTTCTTTTATTATCGCGAATTAAATCATGATTAATGATTAGACAATTCTTGAATTCACATGCAGCTAGTCTACAAATAACTGCCGTAAGCATTTTCCGCTAACAGGAAAAAAAAAGGCTTAATAAAAATGCACGCAGAAAATTTGAGTACAAGAAGTTAAATTTGCAATTGCTGGAATTCTTCAGTTATTAATAACGCATCTAATCAATATGATTTATTATGCCATTTTGGTGTTAATTATCACAGCATTTTAATACTCGATCAATATTTATTACTGGATACGTATATACTACCATTCCTAAAGATCAAACTACCATTTTATTTTAAGCTTGCATCCTGTTATATTCTTTTACTTTCAGAATGCATAGATTATTAAAAATACACTGCTCGACATTGAAACTGCAACACCAAGAAGGAGTGGTCAGAAATTTATACAAGTTTTAGAGTAGACGCACGTCACTGAGTTATGCGAATAACGTGAAATGCGCAGCTCTCCGACGCACGTGAAATAAGTTATAAGGGAAGGAACGTGCTGAATGGGTAATATTCGTGTCGTTATTTCTGCCAGACGAATTATCGAAGAAAGTTGGTTTTTGCTCCGGAGGATATGTGTAATAGGAGAGAATACCAGGCCGCCGTCAACGAAGGCACTTCCAGCAGATTTTACGAGGGGTATGGTGATCGGACTGAGAAGGGCGGGTTGGTCTTTACGCCAAATCGCAACGGATGCGAGCACGGTGCATCATTGCGAGCACGGTGCATCGGCTATGGCGAACATGGTTGGAACAAGGAAATATGGGAAGAAGGAGGGGTGCAGGTGCAGCCAGAAAGACGTCAGCACGCGTGGATCGACGCATCCGCCGACAACCTGTGCTGGTGCCGCAAGTCACTTGTACCGCGATTCTGCAGCATGTGCAAGATACCCTGGATGCTCCCGTGTCGACCAGAACCATTTCCCGTCGATTGGTTGAACGTGGCCTGTACTCATGGCGTCCGTTAAGAAGACTGCCGTTGACCCCACAGTATAGACGCGAACGTTTAGAATGGTGCCGGACTGGAGCGATGTGGATGACAGAATGGCGAAACGTCGTGTTCTCAGATGAGTCACGCTTCTGTTTTTCCAGTGGCAGTCGCCACATACGTGTAGAAACATTAGCTTGTAGGTACAGTTCCAGAAGTAGTGTTAATAATTATATACCTATCTGAATAACTAAATAAAACAATTTTTGAATGCTTATTTTGCATAAGGAAATAAAAGTATTTTAAGAATTTCGACCTCATATATTGTTTGAAAACTAATGAGATTTTTTTCTCCTGTTATGATTTTATTTCTTCTTATGAAGACAGCCCTTTAAAAGACATACACGAATTAATTTTCGCATATTCACATTGCATTCGGAAAATAATTAAATTAAATGAATGGTGTTTGCTCTAGGATGATGAGCATTTTCATATTCAGATCTTAAGAAAGAATATTTAGTAATTATTGAGTAAGGATGTTATGATATTACGGAGAATTACTCAAATAAGCATTACAAAATAGCCTTTTTTTTGTAGAGAACGACCGTAACATAATTCATGCGTAACAGATAAGCATAAAAGGGAGATGTTTGTGTTTCGCGTTTGTATTTTATAATTTAAAAATTTGTGTAGGTTTTAGTAATTATTAAATTTTTCTTGTTGTTGACTGGGCATTTGTTTTATTAACATCCTAATTGACTTCAAATTAATTTAGTATTTCTAAATTACTGAACGTTTCAAATATTTTTACATTTTATTTAGTAGAATATAGCAAAGACTATTTGCGGAAGAGGTGGCTTGCTTTCATGAGGGATGGTTTAAGAACAACCCGACCTATTTATATTACACACGAGGGGAAAACCACGAAAACACTCCCAAGCAGCTAGCCCGTTCGTAGGAACTATAGTGCTACATTCCGCCACTGGAGATGGGGCTTCAACTATTTTTACATTGCTAGAAATAGAACTGACAGATGTCTGTAAAAATACATATGTGTAAATTTTTCTTATTGGGGAAGTACTGAATATGTGCATTTGAGTCAAAAATGTAAATGAATAAATAAAAAATCGTAGAAGTTACAAACTATATTTGCTTAGTTTCTGTTAGGAAAAAGTAGGATTTCACATTCTTTATAGTATATAATTCTTTTTATTTATAGAGCTTTAAACTGAATGTAAGAATGACATACATATAGGTACTATACGAACGATTGCCAAATTCAGACATTTTAAAATGATGATATAAATTACCAGAAACGTATTCTTCGTTCCGATTCCATTGTGCTTAATCAACTGACTTCAATACAAAGTGAAAAAGAAGAATCTTATCAAAAATTTCTTCGTAATCAATGACAACGACTGATATAATGATAACAATCTGATTGAAAATTAAATAACACCGAAAATATAGAACAAAAGCAAAAATACTTTATAAATTGCTTTACTATAAAGAAATGTCTCTCGAGTTTAATATCCAAGGTTTCAGTTATTGGCTGTTTTAAACGATTTAAATCTTTCTTAAATGCTACTACTACTACAAATAATAATAATGATGATGATAATAATAATAAAAACATTGACCATAAAGTTGCTAAAAGCGAGAATAAGTTTTAAAATGATGAAATGCATTAGCCTGAAAACTCGCAATGAAGACATTCCAGACAATCCGAACCATCGGCAGGAGTATGGACACGGGGAATTCGGATCAATTGTTCAGCGGTTATGAAGTACTACGGTGGAAAAGTGTAATTTATTATTGGCTTGAAACTATATAAGGCATTATATAGCAATAGTAATTTGTTTTAATTCTGCGTTATCTCTTGAGGATTATTGAAACAATAGAATCCTTTCCGTTCGTACACGAGCTATGAAGTAAATGATTTAAATCTACTTTTGCAGAATAAGGCATGCTTTATTATTATTATATTTTTTAATGTTGAAAATGTCTTGAAATTTTTCTCTGAAAATATAGCTTGTGCATATTTTACAAGATCTTAAAAATCTGCAAAAACAAAACATTTATAGAAATATCTTGCTAGATTTGGAAATTTAAAGGAAAGGATATAATTAAAAAATGCTTATTAGAGAAAATTATATAAGTATTAAGCTGTACTCAAAATGTACCTAATTTTTTAGATCTCATTATTATAATTGTTTACTTTAATTCCAGTTTATTAATAAACCCATCAGTGGAACGATAAGTGCATTAGTATGTAAAAAGAGCTAAATAGATATTTACAAATGATGTAAATTTTGAAAGATATGAGATAAAGGAAAAACGCTTTCTAAAATTTATCCTTTAAAGAAAATACTGTGAAGAACAACATTTTGTTGCATGCGTACAGGATGGTAATATATCGAATGCACAAGTCCGATAGTAGGTTAATAAATTTGTTCTTATCAAAAGAAATATATCAGAACTCTGGAACTTTCCTTAGATATATTCTTACATGTGTTCACAATATCACGCGGTAATAATCAGTAGTTATACTTCAAACTACTAAAAACGTTAAATAGAACACAGCGTATTTAAAGAAAAAGCTAATCCCATTAATATCAGTTCACGCAGAACTACAACTCGTAGTAACAATAACTAAGTAACTAACTAAACAACTGAGCTGACAGGTATCTCTTCGGCTTTAAATAGTTTTCAACCGGCTGCGCGAGATAATTCTAGCATTTTCTGCTTCTCCAGATTTTTGGAAACCAATAAGAAGATGGAAATACGGTTACAGTTAACATAGTGGTCAATGACATTTATTTAACTTCAATATAAATTAACGAGATATCCATATATTCAATGTTAAATGCACGTGCCCTTGTAATTTTACTTTTCCTGCAAAGCTTTCTGTTAAAATTTGTCTCGCGCTGCAGTGCTCGGGGAAATAAAGGAATTTTAATCATAATTCTTTCTAGTAAAATTAGCTATCTAAATATAAAATTTGTAACAATATTCATAAATATAAATAAAAATGTTTTTAATTAAATGGTTGTATATCTTTCTTTCAGTGTTCTAAAACACAGGAAAAAAATTCAGTCATTCTAGAGTTAGGTCAAAATGTATTGGTCTTATGAAGTTTTCTTTTGTCACTGCGTTCATAATTTCTTTAAAAGTAGATGTACATTGCGAAAAAAAAGGAAAAGGGACAGTTCTATATCTCCCGTTCAACTGGACCGATTGTCGAAATTTAACTTGCGTTTTCCATGTCTCGAAAGCGCGACTTAGGATATATGTTAGATTTATATACAGCAATTGTTCTAACATAGATATTTCGACACAAAATCGGACTTTTTCTGAAGTAGCATGCCAGGTTTTTCCATATTTCGATTCTACGACTCATTATGCGTAGATATTAAAAATTGGTTAGAAATTTATGGAAAAACTAAAAACTTTATCTTGGCGCATTTGTTTCAGTTTGCGCCAGGAATAATTCAATTGGCGAACTTCTTAATTCATAGTAACCGATTTTCCTTTCTTTGTTTTTCATTGTACACGAGGGGAAAAAAGGGTCATCGTTCATACTTTCAAATAGTAATTTTAACAAAGGGCGGGTATCACATTTGATGCTATTATCGCTTATAACAAAGTGCACCAAATTTCAAAATACGACCATATATAAATTCATGTATATCTGAGGAAGTTTTGAATAAAAAAACTCTAATTTTATGCGGGTGTGCTTAGAAATACATCTATTTTAAGATGATGGTAAACATTTTATAGGTTATATTTCAAAATTGTTTAAAAAAATTTATAAAAATATTTAAAAATAAAAATTTTAAAAATAAATCATAAAAAAATAGGCGAATTTTATTTGAAATGAACTAACTTTCGAAAGATCGATTTGAATGCTTTGAATCGAACGAAAGATTTTGAGAAATTTAATATATATTAATAAATATATACCAAATTCAATTAACAGTGAGGAGCTAAAATTTTCAGAGCTGATTTTGTAAAAATTACTCGTGCGATTTTTAAAAAATTTGGCAGTTTGGCATAATTTGAGTCGTAAAATCGAAGTATGGAAAAAATTTGGCATGCCATTTCAGAAAAAATCCGATTTTGTGTTAAGATACCCATATTAGAAAATTTGTTTTCAGAGTTTAATGATATAAAAAGACAAATATCAAAACATTATTAAAAATAAAGAAAAATCTGAGAGATTTGAGATTTTAAATTACGTCCAAAGGGGCGTTTTTTTAACATTTTGTGTGTTACCTTTATTTATTAAATATCATGTTCTCCGCACTTAAACCATAAAATTCAGTTCAAGGGAAATATCCCAAAATAATTTTAAATTGAGCATATCTTTAGAATTTCCGATACACAGTCCCGCGCGCTACAGTTAAATTTTTTTTGTACAACGTTGCCATTGCTCGCTTTGAAATCTTTGAGTTTGCTAATCAAAAATTCATTAAAGCTTTACAAAATATGAAATCGATAATAAAACAAATTGTAAATTTCAAATTTGGGCTTCCAGACGTCCATTTTTGCAGCAGGATTACGTCATTCAAAATTGGATGGCTCTAGGTACCGTCGTTTTATCACAATGCGAGAAACATACATACATTTATGCAGATTCTTCATTATTTAATTTCTTTAAATATAATTCAGGGCTGGAATATTTGGTGGCAAAAATTTGAAAAGTCAAACGGGCATTCAGAGTGAACAAACACAAAATCGCAAAACGAAAACTATAGTCCTTCAGGGACAAGGCCCCTTTGGAATAATAAAAATTAAAAGTAAAAAATTTAAAAAAAATAAGAAATAAATAAAAAGTAAAGAGAAATCTCAAAGTTCGAAGATTTTAACCGTCATCCAATATGCTTTGTTAAGGTTTTTTCAAAGCTCACGCTGAGCCTTGCAGTCTACCTGTCTGCTGTTGCACTTACTCATGCTAATCCATTTCCTTTGTCTTTTTTAGCTTTATTATAAGGCATTATTTCCTTCGAACTTACGCCACATACTATTCAACAGCAAAATCACAAATTTCGGAAGCAGCATATGTTTAGAATTCTCGATATAGTATTAAGTATTGGCGTACGTTTTTCTATTTTTTCCGACTTTTCTCATTTTATATATAATGTCCAATTTTCTTAGTAAGACGGCTTCCAAAATTTTTTTGCCTTTTTATTATTAATGTTTTGTGCTTTAACTCATTAATTAAATATCATGTTCTTCGAACTTAACGCCACATAAAATTAAATTCAAGAGCAAAATCACAAAATAGTTAAAAACAAAACATCTTTTAGAATTTCTAATGTTCAGTTATCGCGCGCTGTAGATAAAAATGTTTTATTCTGTATAGTGTTGCCACTGCTCGCTTTCAAATCGTTGAGTTTGTTGATGTAAAATTCATTAAAATTTTACAAAATATGAAATACATAATAAAACAATATAATGTCATTCTATGGGAATATTTAATTAGATAGGCCATGAATTCAATGAATTTTTATATTTAAATGAAAGCAAGAAGCGAATATTCTTAAGGACTGCATCTATTGCTTTCAGATAGCTTAGTCTGTTAATCCACAAGAAACAGATTCAATTTGAAAAAACAAATTTCTCACATTTCGCCGAATGGTAAATTCGGCGAAATAAAAGAAATTTGTTTCTTACATTTGTAATTTCGGCGAAATGTAAGAAATTTGTTTCTTACATTTCTTACATTACATTTTCTTACATTTTCTCAGAGTCGAGCGAAAAGTGAAAGGATGCAGTTGTAGTGATTCAACACAAAATTCCATTTCGATACTAATAGCACTTTTGGGCTTGAAAAAGAGAAAAATAGGTTTCCGATAGACATATTAGTACAAAAGTTTATCGTAACCCTTGAATTTTATTTTTAATGCCTACGAATATGATTGCCTACTAAAAAGTACAGATCTGAGAGTTTTTCAATAGATGTACTTATTTAAGGCACTCATTGTATGAAGTAACAGTTATTTCCAAATGATACTAGGAAGCCATATAAAATGACTTTTGAGCGATTATTTCGAGCAAGCATCTTTCTATATAATATCGAAAATAAAGATCTTATTCACCACATTTGTCTCTTATTCTTGGGAATAAGCCTTTTTTTACTTTTGAAGAATACTAGTACATTAAAATGCATTTGCTATTTAAAATCCATTTCAAACGCTTACAGTGAAGAAAATTTTCTCATTTATTTCGTATATATCCCTTAAATAAAATTTACAATTTAGTTAAACCTTAATTTAAAAAACATTCTGTTAAATCCCTACACTTAAAATAAGAATTCCATTAAGAAAATAGATTTCAGGTAAACAGAACAAATAGCCAAGTAGTAATCAATCGCCGTCTGGTGGAATTCTTCGAAAGCTGTAAATGGCAGTAAAGCGCGAAACAATGTTTGGCATGCCTTTTAATTAATCTGCTTTTAATTGATTCGCTAATCGGACTTCAGAATGGAATTCGCTGTATTCACCATTCCACTTCCAAGCTTAGTGAAATACTTATTCAATTGTTCCATGACCTAGATGCATTTTTCTTTGTTTTAAATCAATTTTAATCACATGGCAAGAAAGAAATTCCTCTTTAACAATAAATGAAAAGGCAGATGTGGATTATTCTCCTTTTATTTTGAGAATGCTGGAGTAATTGAGTTCAAATAAAGAAGTATTATTTAAGTGTTTATTAAGAGGTAACAAGGGTGCGATACAATGCACATTTAAGTGGAAATGTTTTGATATGCGACAAGAGTGTAGCGTCAAATTAGAACTGCAGTTTAACTTACTCTGGAAGAGTACATGGTTTAAATTAATTTGTATTTAATCATTTAACGTCTTTTACCTCCATCTTCATTCATTTGCGCGCATTCGGAGAAAAAACTTAAAACATGCGATTTTAAAATGTATATTTATTGTTAAGCATGTCTTAATTTCAAATCTCTTATTTTCTATTTCTTGCAGTTACGCTGAGCTAAACAAGCTCAGCGGCAGTTATTAGCCCAAAAGGCATTAGCCCGGAAAAGTTATTAATTTCGTTTTGGCATTTGTGGCGTTTCCCTGTAAACCGCGAAACACTTTTTAAAATGTTGCCACGAAATATTATCGCCTTGTATTATATTTAAAGGAACTAAATAATGAAGAATCTGCATGAATGTATGTATGTTTGTCGCGCTGTGAAAAACACGACGGTACCTAGAATCATTCAGTTTTGAATAACGTAATCCTTCACTCGAACATAGGCATCTGGAAGCCCAAAGTTTGAATTGTTTTATTATTTTTTCATACTTTGTGAAACTTTGAAGAATTTTTGATTAACAGACTCAACGATTTCAAAGTGAGCAATGGCAACACTGTACGGGAAAAAGCATTTTTATCTCCAGCGCGTGAGACTGTGCATCGGAAATTCTACAGATATGCCCTTTTTAAATTATTTTAACATACTGCTGTTGAATTGAATTTTGTGGTTTAAGAGCGAAGAACATGGTATTTAATATATAAAGGTAACATACAAAGAGTTAAAAAATGTCCATTTGGTCGTAATGTAAAATCTGAAAACTTTCAAATTTTTTTCCTTCTTCTTTCTTTTTCCTGTTAAATTCTCTTTTAATTATGAATTATAACGGTATAGTGGTTACCGCTGCTGGAAGCCGTCACGGAAGGATTCGAATCCGAAGGCTTGGATATATGCAGATTTTATGAGGCATTGGGGCACTCAAAATACTGGTGTACCGAATCCTGTAAGATGTTTGGTGTTAGGGCACCGTCGGTTCCTTCCTGTGATGATGTTTCTCATCAAAATAGGGATGAAATTCGTCTGTAGTTTAAGCTGTACCTTCACGGGTGAAAAATCGGTCGCTCTGAAGTACACCTTAGGAAATATTTTTGGTGACGAAGGGCTAAATGACCGATAGGTAATCGTCATTTCCCATTAATGCATTAAGTTGTAAGTATCCGGCCATTTGAAACAGCAACTAATAAAACTGGAAAGTGCTTTTCTTTCACCTAAATCCAGCATGTCCAGACCAGATATGATTCCGGGCCAATACAAATTACTAAATAGATCGGAGGGCCGCACAAATAAAAAACACATTTTTTTAAGAAAAGGCTTGATAGCGTAATATAATTACTATGTAACTGTTACATTAACTTGTATTAGTGCTTCATTAATTTATCTTTTACAATATCAACATTAATATGAGTTGCTGCCAGACACAGTGCATGTGTAAGTGAGTTATCTAACAGTGAAGATCTATATTTAGATTTTATAAAATTGATCGTGGAATACGCACTTTCACAAAGATAGGTACTGCCCATCATCGATCCCATTTTAAAGCCAAGATTGGTTAATTTGGGGAAACGCTCGCCAAGAAGCTTAAAAAATCTATTCCAGATTCAGTTCTGCCCTTGTAAAAGGGGTCTGATTGTAGGTCACATAATCCAATTGATAATCAGTCTTTACACTTTCAATTCCAATTGTTAATGGATGAATGAAAAGTGATATATCACTCTCTAATTCTTTAAAATCTGCATATCGCTACTCAAATTCCACAAATTACATCGTCAATGTACTTCAGGTGATCCTTAAAAATACATCCTTAAACATTTTCCATCTCTGTGTAATGTTCTTTGCAACTCGGAAAAAAAGAAAAATTATTTTGCTCTAGTGACGTTTTCAACAACTTTAGTTTACTTCTAAAACCATTCACATATTCATACAAGTTGGCAATATTGTGTCCTTTGCCTTGTAACTTCAAATTTAATTCGTTCAAGAGTTGTGTTATATCAGTTAAAAATGTAAGATCAGACAGGAATAAAGGATATTATATACAATTTTGCAGTTCAGAAGTGTCTGATTTTATTTAATTTTTTAGAAATAAAGGTATTTCTTTTCGTAAAGCAAAAGAACGTTCGAGGCATCGCCCAGCACTAAGCCATCTTATTTCGGAGCGTAATAACAAATCTCCATAGGTTGCATCCATTTCACTTAAAAATCTCGAAATTTTCTATGAGTCAAAGCTTTGTTTCCGCCTATAATGAGATTTGTTATTCTAACAACAAATTTTATGGCATTCATTTGGCTCAAAGAGTTTCTACATAAGGCTTTGTGGTGTATCATGCAGTGACTCAACGGGCAATTAATGCTATTTTCTTTAAGAAGTCCCGCGAATCCTGTTACTGCTCCCGTCATAGCTTTTGCTCCATCAGTTACAATGCAAGAACATTTTTGAAATCCTCCGTAGTCTGTGACAGTTTTATTGACAGCTAGAAAGATATCAGCGCCTTTAGTTGTTCGGTGTAACGGTAACAAATTTAACATTATTTCCTCCGTAATAGTAAAATCTTTTTTAAATGCAATAAATAAATATTAATAATTGTCTGTCTGGTTGGTACTTTCATCCAAACATATTGAGTGGTATTCGCAATCTAAAACGTAATCACATAATTTTTTCAAAACATATTCTCCCATATCATCTACTCGTCGCGCCACTATTTAGTGAGATAATGCTACAGATTCAAACTTTTCCGCCAACTTTAGCTGCATGAAGCGTTGAGCCATTGAGACTGCGCATTTTTTCATTAAAATCCTATCACTGAATGGTTTTTTTTGCTTCGGCTAATCGTAAAGAAACTTCATAAGACGCAGCCAAACTTTGTTCATTATCTGTACTTACTTTTGAAAACATACTTGTTTGATGTATTAGTTTTTTTTATAATTTTTCTTGCTTCACCGATCATTTTTTATACTTTTCTTCATATAAAGTAGTGTAGTTCCGTTTCACTTTGTATTCCTTATTCACCGACAAAACTTGCACACAAATCATACACTGAATTTTATTGTTATTGTTGCAGATCAGATAGTCTAATTCCCATTTTTCATTAAATGCACGATTTTCGTCACTTATTTTTTGCTTCTTCACAGACATAACGAGGTTTGTTCTTTTGCAATAGAGTTCTATTTACTATGCAATTAAATCACAAGTTTAAACTGACAAAAGAAATAAATGAAGGAGCAAGCTCGATTGCTAAATTGACACACAACCATTACGATTGCTAAATAGTTACTATACAACACTCGTCGCGTCAAATGACAACCAATAAATAAACGGCAATCAACGGTCAGTGCTGTCTCACTCCCCGATCGCGCGGAATTTGGCGGGAAAGCTCGCCCGATGGGTAGCGGAAAACCAATACGCAATCTAATAACTGCCGTAGGGCGCAGCAGTTAGGTGCAAGTGAAATTTTGTCCAGTGCGGTACTCCGGAATTCAAGCCATGTTGTTGATAAGGTGCAATTTTGATATCCAACAACGTTCCTTCTCTATCGAATCGGGCGGCGTTTTAAAAGATCAAAGGGGTGCAACTTTTGTTATTCTGTACAACGGTTTTGAGCGGAGACGAACAACCGCGCTTGGCCGTGAATAAGGCGCTAAGCACGAGTCGAGACGGGAATCACAAATACGCACGTACTAATACGATTCAATATTTTAGTTATTTATTTGTAATACCATATAAAATAAATCATTTTTACAAACAAAATTTGAAAAAAAGTGGAAAAACTTATTCTTCCTTTATAACATTAAAAACATACCGCGGGCCGCACAAAGATGGACCAAGGGCCGCAGGCGGCCCGCGTGACGTGCTTTGGATCTCGAGTACGCGTCGAATGTGCTAACCATTATACCACGAAGGCAGGCTAAGGAGGTAGGATAAATACCTTATAATACTTTAATAAAAAATTTAAAATAGTTAAACTGAAATAATTTTGCTTGCAAATTTATTAAACGAATTATGGATTTTTCCGTATTGTACGAGAATAATCATATTACTATAGGATCTCAGTCTCTAAATAAAAATTTGAAATTTTCTGCATTCTAATTAGCTTTCACAGTAGATTAAAATAACAGATTCATTTGTGTTTCTTGTTTTCTAAATATGTATTCTAAATATGTACCTTAATTGCAAGAATAAATTTGCATTGCTCACGGACATATCTTTCCTATAAAAGACAGCTCCTGGAAAAAAAAGACAGCTTTTTCTACCAGCATGGAGAGAGAGCGATTCATTTTCATTTATTTTAAAATTTGAATACATCATAAGGCTGACTATTTTATTTTATGGTATTTTAAATTGTTGAAAATGGTTTTAAAGTTCATTCTTTAAGTTTCACACGTCTTAAATGTTCTAAATAAAGTTAAAGAAAACGTAAAATTGTCAAGTGTGATTTAAGGAGAAGTTTACTATTGCAAGCCGCAATAGAAGCAAATTGTTCGCTTAAGTGAAACATATAATTTTATATATAAATGCTTTATTTAGTGTCTATTCTAGGGCTGCCAGAGCAGTTACAGGTAGATATACAAATCTTCGATAGGTAAGAAACGTGGTTTTAACATTCTTGATATTCCGAAAAATTAAACATTTATTTTCATTTAGATAGCTGAATAGTGTAAGTACATATGAAAGCAATGTTTGCATTTTACTGGCAATATATTTCCACAATAAAATTTATAATGATACAAATGTACAGTCCCTCAGATTCTTGTGGTTTCCTGTATGAGTAAAATGAATATGAGCTGATGTTCTTTTAAAGGTCTTGAACGAAGATATCTCTAGTGGGGATATACACAGTCCAGTCACATTAATGTGACCATCTGTCAAAAGCCAGAATAACCACCTTTCGCAGAACGGACTGCTGCGAGACGTGCAGGAAGAGAGTCACATAGGTCCCTGAAGGTGTTCTCTGGGATGTTGAGCCATGCCGACTCTAATGCCGTGGCCAGCTGCGCTCGATTACGCGGTTGAGGATCCATGGCGCGAACAACTCGATCGAGATGGTCCCACAGATGCTCGATTGGGTTTAAGTCAGGTGAGTTTGCTGGCCAGGGGAGGACGGTAAACTCATCCTGGTGCTTTTCGAACCACGCACGTACACTGGCAGCTGTATGGCACCTCGCATTGTCCTGCTGGAAGATGCCATCATCCTGAGGAAAAACAATGCGCATGTAGGGGTGAACATGGTCCGCAAGGACAGATGCGTACTTGTATTGATCCATTGTGCCTTCCACAATGATCAGTGAACCTAGAGAATGCCAGGAAAACATTCCCCAGACCATAATGCTCCCGCCTCCAGCTTGGACCGTTCCGGCAATGGTTGCAGGGTGGTTCCTTTCAGAGGTTTCACGCCTTATACGCCAACGTCCATCTGTCCGATGGAGCATAAAACGCGATTCATCCGAAAACGCAACCTGTCGCCACTCAGTGGACGTCCAGCTGCTGTACTGGCGTGCAAATTCTAGCCTTCGCCGTCGATGAACAGCAGTCAGCATAGGTGCACGAACCAGGCGTCTGCTTCGGAGGCCCAGACGCAGCAATGTTCGCTGAATAGTACTTTGGGAGACACTTTTGGTAGCCCCTTGGTTCATTTTGGTGGTCAGTTGCTCAACGGTAGCCCGTCTATCTGCCCGAACGCATGTCCGCAACCGTCGTTCGCCTCTGTCATGTATGGCCCGTGGTGCACCACATTTGCCACGTCGCTGATTTTGGACAGTCCCATTTTGCCATGCACGGTACACTTTTACCACATATCGGTACGTTCATAGATGACTAAAAGATGCCGTTCAAACAGAGTGTATTCAAAGGGCTGTGAGGCATCCGAATTCAATAATGATCTAGAATGTAGTGAATACTGAAGGTACTGGGAGACTCCACACTGTAGCAGGAACTCTGAGACAAGAATAATGTACCAGTATTTTAAGAACATGACTTTAATCTGAAATGCAAGATTGAATTCTAACGAATAAATTGGCTTTTCACGCATAATATTGTATTATTCCTCAAAATGAAAATTTCTTCCAATTTTGTTTAGTTAAACAAAGTACGAAAGTCAAGAAATAGACTAGGTAAAAGATGCCATTGAAAACTTATCGTATATTTAAAAAAAAGTGAAGCAAAGCAGAATAATTAGTACAGAGAAGCCCATGTAAGGTTTTTTTCAAATACAGCACTATAATGTAGATATTAAATAATACAGACAAATAATTAAAGATGCAAAATGCTCAGAAAAGCAAAATATTTGTTAAATATTTAAATTTTGTGAATATATTGAAATATCTCTATTTAATGTACTAAATCAAATGATTTAAAAATTTTTCTTTGGATATAAAATTTTGGCCACGTTTGTAAATAATTTTGTAGTTACACTTTAAGTATTTTAGATATTTTATAATAAACGTAGGAGTGGCTTCTGGACAGTTAAAGGCAATCATATTTCTGTTGCTTGAACTATTTAAAACTAGCTATAACGTATCTGACTATGAAACTAGCATAAAGAAAGAAAATAAAAACGCGACATGAGGCAGGATTGCTACAAAACTTTGAGTTATAAAAAAAAGCCATATTTCTGAAAGACATGATTAAATGAAGCCCAGTATAAAGGAGATATATGTGTGCTATAAATTACTTGGTTTCTCATGGAAATTAATTAAAATATTTATTGTTGCAATTCGTTTCCATTAAAATGTTGATTAATTTAGAAAAGGAATTTTACTTCTAAGGAGAAGCTGATTGCGCACGGTCAGAGGAAGAGCTATTCATAAGGGATGTTTTCTCACTCTAACAGAGAATTCCTACATCTGCAGTTAAAGGTCACGCTTTGACCTTTCAATCCCTATACTTGGTTGTAGATAACAATAGATATGTTTGCATTTGGAGGGAGTGGAAACCCAACAAGATCACGTCACTGATAAGGACAGCAGGATGTATTACGTATCCGTTATTACTTAAGATTCATCTATTCTACTTTTATTTCTACGCATGATAACGGTGGTATTCTAATTCTGGTAATTTTTTAATTACAATTACAGTAAAATTGATATAATGATATAGAAGTATTTAAACTACTCATTAGATAAGAAATATATAACATGTGAAATGGAATGTGTTTTGATGTGAAAATTTTATGTGTAGTTTCGTTTTCATTTAAACAGTAAGATGTTACTTTTGTTCAAGAGATTCTTTTTACATGATAAAAGACGAAAAACATTGGTATGATTTCCTGTTGATTTGTATTTCAGCATGTTTTGATAGAATTCTGAGTATTTATAAATCTTGTTTAGTAAAGCATCATAATTACGTAAAAGCTAAATATTATATACAATAAAATTAAAGTGCAGGAGATATTTTGTATACCTGAGATTTCTACACTGAATTTGGAATATGGTAGTTGTATTTTGCAAGTAATTTTAGACATTAGTTTTAAAATGTAAACACAAATTGATAAAAACATTTTTTTCAATTCTGTTAAAAATACATGATTTTCCCCTGAAAGAGGAAAAGAAAGTGGTTTTGAATTCAAAGTTTAGAGTTTGGGCTCATGTAAGATTGTTAACTACAACTACCCATAACTTCAATTATTTCAAGTGTTATACCAATTATCTTTAATTAAAAAACAATAGGAATACTTTAAAATAAGGAGTAGTTACTGGGAACTAAGATGGGTTTAGTTAATTCTAAAACGTAAGGAAAATCAACAGTGGATCTTATTTAATACTCTTAATTTACATAACCTAAACAAGCAAATTTGGTAAGCATTCTTCTTTGGTCTGTAAAACAAGTTTCACTGCGAGCATCTTAATGTTGCAGAGAAAACACGAAGTGCAGAAGTAAAGCGCGTTAATTATTCTCTGTCTATATAGTACTAGCAAGAATAAAAACTTAGCAATAAAGCATGTTAATTGAACTAGATACTGGATAAACCAACTATAACCAACAGTAACTGGAGAAGGTAGAAAAACTTTTATACTTCCATTTTGGAAACAGAAGAAGGAGCTTCTCTTCGACTTCTAACTTCCCACTCACTAACCGCTTTCCTGTCTAGCCATAAATCGTTGTTTCTTTATCGATTTTTCTTGTCTCATTTACTTCTGTAGTACATTTAATTCTATATCATTTACTACTAATTAAAATAAAAAATCCTGAAAATAATTCGAAAGAAATGCATTTTTATAAAAGGCTACTGAGCTTAATTTATAAATTTATTTCAGTAAATATCGGCTTTATTACCATGGTGTGAATTTCAGTATTTCTCTTTCTTTAAATTACCCAAAGAAACGATAGCAAAAATGTTGAAGCTTGAAATCATTAGTAATATATACTAGTAATTATGCATTATAATTAGCATGTATATTTAAGAAAGAGGGAAAGCTTTTCGCAATAAAATATTTAGCTAAATTTAAAAGCAAGAGTTCTGAAAATTATGCAAAATGAAGGATGTTAAAAATGATTAATTACTTTAAAAAAGTTAAATTTTACTATCTTATAATTAAAGGCGTTTTGAACCTCTCTAATCCCTTTTCTTTAAAACTATTGGTCATTAATAATTTATTTCTCGAGGTATAAATCGATGTTATAAAATTAACAGATTTATCTATCATTATAGAAGCATGTACCGTTTGTTTATTTTATAAAACTATCAAATGCAAGTTAGTAAATTTAAGAGATCTTCATGTAGAGTAAACATAATGCACATCGGTCGGAGATCGTAATTTTTGCACTAATGAACAAAAAATTGAATTATTCGAAGTTTATTCTCAATGCTTGCGGGATTAAAGAGAGAAAATAGTACCTGTAGACACAGTACATGTATGCTGTTAGCTCTACGAATTAATTGACAGGATCGTTTATAGCTAAAACAGTTATTGAAGGAGATACCTACCGGGGTCATCATTGCACATCTTCTTGAACAAAATTTAAGCTACGGTTAAGTATCTGATAGTGACCTCCCAAACCTGCTTTATAAATTCAGTTACTCGAAGCATTTAAACGCAGTTGATTCAGTGTTAAAATAATACGAAATGCCTAGAGTTTTTATGTTAACTTATTACATATTTGAATTTTACCCTTCTTATTTGCTCGACAGACCTCAAAATGCATTCGCTCACATTCCAAGAGTGCTAATTACGTACAGTGTTGTGATGACTGCTGCAGACTGTTACTTTGTAGGGTGAAAATCACGAAACATTTCATCCTGTAGAATGACTGCTGCAGACTGTTACTATGTAGGCTGAAAATCACGAAACATTTCATCCTGTAGTCTGAGAAAATAAGTTTCTCAAAGGAACAGCGTTTTGCTCTTTCGTCAACTCATAGCAATAATTTAGACTAACAACAGAGTAGGATTCTATGAAACTAAACTGGAATGTTGGATAAGATCGAATTTCACTCTGGATCCATCTACACATTTTGATGCAGACTCTGCAAGTTTCCCACTCACAAAACTTAGATTGTTTTAATTCCGTTTCAGTTGAATCTTTCTGATATGTGCTTTCAACTAAATTAATAATAATTTTGCATTTGGTTGATTAGTTTTAACCGATTATGATACAGACGCTCACAGGTGTGTTATGAGGACATCTTGGGAAGACGGTTTATTTTTGGTCTCGAAGATAGAAAGGCGAGGGCCTGAAAACAAGTACGCAGTTAGAATGCACTTAAGAAATTTGGCTGTCTAAGCATGCTTTAAACAACCAATGAAAAAAAAATGTAGTATGCGATCAACAGCTTTTAGTTAGTCATTTATTACTTAGATGATATTATTAAAATGTAATTTTTAAGTACGAAAATAAATGTAAATGATTAAGAATGCATTAAAAGAAAATGAATTCATTAATTGATTTTATAACCTATTAAATTTTTAATTTTGTTAAATTTAATTCCTTCCAATTTTACAAAATGAAGCATAGTTACGCTCGAAAGGGCCATTTCCATAACACTACAAATATCAGGCATCATGTTAAAAAGATAGTCACTTTTATCAACGTATCTCCATCATGCTCTTGTGAGATAACGCCGAAGTATTTGCTGTATAATTCCCCTATGTTGTATAGAATACTTAACTTTAATTTCATCAAGCCTAAATTTTATTAGTTTCAGAATTTAATAACAGCTTCATAAAACAAAAAAATGATACTTTTCATATTCAAATGGGTAATAAAGTGGTGAGAAGGAAAATGATTAAAACCAAAACCAATTTTAGTAGCTCCAGCTAAAACATAATTAGCTTGCTAAAAGGGAAAGATCACGCACGTACTACATCATTACCCAAGCAATTAAATATTCATGTAATTATACAAATATTATAAGTATGCATTATTTGCAAGCACATATTAAATCACTTCAGTCACCTTTCAAACGTGTTAATTCAAATTGTGTGTGTGCAAATTCTTTGCATATTGAAAGCAAAACATACAAATCCACACTGAAAGTTTTAGGTTCAAAATTTTCAAAGCAAGGTCACAAAACGGAACTTACAATATTACGCAATAAAATCATAGAAAGTTCTCTCAACTTAATGCAGGTTCTTGAAGTTTCGACGCCCACATATGGCAAGAATGTATGTTAAAAAAATCATCACCAATCTGTTCCAAATTGTTTGAAAGTTCGATACTGTGTAACTGCCATAAATTCATAGCTAAAAATTTCCTTCCATGTTTAGTAAGAGCCTTCATATTATATTAAAAAAGATTGTATCATAATTACAAAGTACGCATAACAGACCCGACTAAGAACTGAACGAATACAAATTTGAAAAGTAACTGTACTGCAAAAGAATTGAAAATCTTTGTACTTTAGCAAAACGCATAATAGATATTTGCCGTAAACATGCTTCACAGAAATCATTTTAAAATGTTCAAAGTCTTAAAATATCCGCCTATTCAATAGTATATTCAATAATTTTAAAATCCGCCTATTCCTTTCCATGAATTAATAAATTTTCAATAAATAATCAATAAATAGCATAAAATAAGGAATTTTTCTGCTGAAATTAATTCAATGTCTGGTACTCATTAATAAGTTCATAAAATAATGAGTTCTTCATCTCGCTCTGTACATTATTCTAGGCGAAGCAAGAAAATACGAATACTTTGCTACAATTATTATGTACATTTATATAAAATATGAAGAGTTTTAAGGCAGCTAATACCTTGGGTTTCTTGATTTGCTTTCCAATAACAAAATCTGAATTATTTACAAAAATCTCAATCTTTTTTCAATGTGTTTACGTCAACTAAACAAACCTTATTAGTTTCATTAATATGCATTGTTATCATCTCCCAACAAGGTTAAGAAACACATTTCGTAAAGCACAAACTTTCCGGAAATTATCTGAGTAATTATAATGAGACGACGAAAGAGATTATGGGAAAGAAAATGCAGAGCTAATTAGGTGAATGACTACATCCAAGACAATATTTTGAGATTAATTTTGAGCGAAAGACAGTCATTTAATAAGACCACCACAGAAGTTTTTTAAAATAGCCTTGTTTAGTTGCTAATTGCACTAAATAATACTATTGAAACATTTCTTTACAAATACGCTTTTAAAAATGCAAAGGAAATATTATTTGGTTTTGCATTTGTAATATCCGCCTGTTTCGAAAGACTGTTAGTAATAACTTACGCAAGGAAATATTTATTTGTTATCAATGTAGAGTTTCTAAGATACAGATGCTAGTACAAAACATTATTTGTGTGGAATAAGCATTTTGTGACTTGGAACTTTTAAAATAACTTAAGTGTTTGCCTGTCAAATTCAATCACAGTTTAACAGTTTTTTTTTGCATTTTCTTTCACATTGCTGTTTAACCATTTAATTAGATAAAACATTTAATAGAAAAACATTTTCTTTTTATTAAGATGTTCTCATCTGAGAAAAACCAGTCTTAGTTTACACATGAATGAAATTAGATTACATTTTGATGAATTTCTTTGTAAATTATAAAAATGCAAATTTATAAGTATAATATTTAAAATACGATTAAATTATTGTAAATTAATTGCTTAGAAATTTTCAGTTAAGCATTTTTTTAATTATAGCTTTAATTTAATGCTTTTTGCGGTGCATAAATTATCAGATAGATATGATTAAATAGTGTAAGCAGTAACAAGAGGCAGTTTTTTTACTGTTGACCTATGAAGATGATTCTTTTACAAGAAGAATCAAATTCTGCATTTTTATTGGAAAGTTGCAACAAAAACCAGGTATGGGAAAATGTTTTTACCATAGCAGCCATATTTGTTTATATTGAAGAATAGTATAGCAGAATAGTGAATTAAGTCAGTTTTTGCACCTTCAGTGTCTTTTTGCCGAATGGGACCAAAAGTAAACTTTCAGTTTTGTGCACCGAAAAATCTGCCTTCTTGCACGCTGGCCGAATTGCTTGTTTTTGCATAGGAATTCTAACTGTATAAATGTTTTTAAAAAATTGTTTTAATTGTATTTTGCGTTTTATATTTTTCAGTTTTCAATAAAGATATTTTGAGGTTTTATGTAATTTTGTCTTGCCGCGAAGTGAGAAACGAATTAATTGAATGAGGAATATATCTGATGAAATTCGAGAAAATAGGTTTAAATGAAATGCAGTAAAATTGCGTATAATTTCATTCTGTGCAGGAAGTATTTTATTCTGTTCAAGGAAGTCATGTGGTGTATAATCAGATTTTTAGTTTTCACATCATAAAGAAACATCCATTATAAAGATTGAGAAACAAATATTCACGCAGATATTAAAAATGACCAATCATCGATTTTAGTTCTTGTCTGTAATCACGAAACCCAGAATTTGGGTTCCAGCCTCTTGTTAAGTTCCAAAATTTACACTTGAATCCGAATAAAAGTAGAATGCTTAAAGGAAGTTTGAAGAAATCAGATGAGATGTAAAGCCGTTCAACAAGTCCTACAGTTATTTTGATGAATTTGAGCTTGAAAACTAGTAGCAGAATTATATAATTTAACAATAAGCAGAAGTAGTTTACGTTTTGGTCTAAAAGAAATAAAATTACACTTTTTGGATGAAGCTTCTTGAAATTAAAAAAGGTTTAGAAACAGTTTAATAAAAAACAGCTTAATAATTGATTCGTTACTTTTTAATTTTTCTGCAATATCCGTAATTTTAGATTTTACCAAGTAGGTTATCACGTCGGCAAAACCTATATAAATGTGAAATATATCATTTATATAAATGTGAAAAGTTGAAAATATTGAACAGGTTTCAAGCCAAACATATTTAATGATGGGAAAAAATAAATTTTGAATAAAATAAAAAATAACAGCTTTCTGCTAGTAATACACCTGACTTGAAAGTAAGTATGGCTCATTTATTGATAAGTGTTTCCAAAGGCAATGACTAAATTCTCATTTGTGTTCTGAGTTCGGCTCAAAGCGTATTTTACTAAAAGGTTTCTGTCTGACTGACAAAAAACATTGGTTTCCTAGCTGTAAATACCATGGAGTTTGAAATATATGGAGCGAAATCTTGCAAAGAATGAGGTTGAAAATGCTGAGTTTACATATCAATCCTTGTCTATATCAGTCCCTTGTTATAATGGGATGGTACTCTCGACAATATTTTCTCTATTCTTTAAATTTAAAGCAGTAAAATGGACTATAGCTCTGCTAGTGGATGTTCAGAAAGAACTGATGCATAAAAAAATAAGCGTTTAAGCTTCCAAAGGTACGTCGTTTTTATAGATAAAGTAATTTATATTTTAATTTAGATTTGCATTGTTTTTGTTGTATTACTTTTAAATTGAACATTTTTAATTTACTCATGGGTGCCATGATCGTAGAAACATTATACTAACATTGCTAGAGTAATCACATCAACACTAACTAATACACTGCAGAAAGGTGAAAGGAGTGACGTACATTGATAGCAAAATATTAGTAAGATAAATGTGTATCAAACACGTATAGTTATCAAAACCATATCTGTAATACAACAAGTGTAGCAATGCACCTTTTTGCTTTGTGTTACCATATATAACCCGCTCAATGTAATTTAATTTTTTAAAATTGTGTCTAGTGTTCTAAATTATGAGTAAAACAAACAAGTTTAGGTAAATTTAAGCTTAACACGTATTTGGAAGCAAACGTTAAATTTTTACAACATTTTTATACATTCTAGAGGTAATGTGACAGGTGTGTTTCAGATTCCAGAAGAAGTCATCAACAGTGACTAAAGCAAGAAACATTGGTTAGCTTGATAAAAACTAACGTACGCGACAACAATATTTGTTTAAAAAAATTACATGTTCCTGTGGTGGCACATAGTCTGTAGAACTAAAAACATGACTGAACATATCTTAAATTTTCATTAGTTAATATATTACGGTGGTGGGCCCAACTTTCAAACAAATTTTAGAAGCGATAAGGAGCATGCTTCCTTATCCCTTCTGAAATTTGTCTGAAATTTGTCACAATAAGGGGGGGGATACATTTTCTCTACCGGTACAGTAAATTCTGTAAAACAAAATAAGAGAAATTAGAACGAATAATTTTCAGTATCGGGAATTCCTCCTCTCCATGGCTTCCGTCTGACAGTTTTGCTGGCCATTTCTCTCGACGTTTGCCCTCTACAAAGCTCTCTTGAAAAAGTTTCAACTTCCGAAGCTTCCTGTTGAACCCGACTGCCGGCTCTTTTTCTTCTTCTCGCCAGTCCCCCCCCCTTGGCGATGCTTGCTGTTCCAAAAGTCGCCAATTGTAAGGCAACCCCATGAGGAGTATCCATGGTAGAAGGTGGAAAAGTTTTCAGTGGAAAACCACGGTTGGCGAACATCTCGTAACTCGAAAATTTTTCTTTCAGAGCATGAGGCCAATCAACTATTCGCCACAATCAAATAAACACATTCCTGACTATAGCCTCGCGCAGGGTGTCACTCTTATATGGGTGGAAGCCTAACGGACTCCAAGTCACCCACGTGACAAAACCCCCGCGCAGCACAAATGCACACGACAAAAACCTTTAGAAAGTGGGTGCAAAATTAAGCTTTTGGCTAAGGGATTCCCAGACAACTGTCTACCTGAGATAAGCATTCTGAGAATCGGAAGGTATTTTTTTTTCCCAGCGAATTTTCGAAAACAAATCTATAATTTTTTTCTCTTTCATCACAAAGTAATAATTTAAGAAAATGAATTGCGCAAAAATCTGGCATTTGATTAACTAAATTAAATTAAACACCGAAGAATGTTTTCACGGTTGAAATATAATAATTACACAGCTAAATTCATGTTTCTTAAGAATGTTTCTACAGCTAAAGTATGATAATTACACAGCTACATTTAGGTTTTTTAAGAATGTTTCTACATTTGAAATATAATAATTACACAGCTAAATTTATGTTTCTTCAACACCATAAACGACTTTACCACCGGAATCAGAAAATATGGATTCAAAACTTTATCAGAAAGAGGGATACGTTAAACAAAACTTATTAAACTTGATACAAAAACTACTGCAAAAACCAGAGACCTTTAAAATTTAAAGTAAAATGACCTTAGGGGTCAACCTAACCAGAAATTAAACAAACAGTACAAAAACCAAGTTAAGAGTTTGAGTTTAAGAACAAAATTTAATGGGTAACCAAACAACACATAAAGGATAAAAGAAAAATTAACACAAGCAACTTAAATTAAGATTTAACGGAAAATGCCAATCCAAAAAAAAAAAAAAAAATAACAACAAGTACTTTTCAACAGAGCAAATTAAAATCAAACTAATAAAATCAAATTAATAACTTCCATTACTGAAACTGAATTAAGATAAGCATTACAATTAAGATAAGTGTAACTTCAGTTACTGATAAGTATGTATTACATAACATTTTTCCATTCATTTTTGTTAGAATTCCGTAGATGTGGTCGTTTTTGTATTTCATTTTCGTCATTTTTGTTTGTTTACAGTTTATGTTGGACATAAGATAATGCTAAATATAACAAATGGCATGTTATTTAAATGTTGATTTTTAACTTTTTCATTGATACTTTACGTAAAATAGTATCTTACAGCTTGGTGAAATTATGATTTTTGATTACGATTATGTGAAGGAATATATTGAAAATGAAAATTTGAGTGATTTTATTTACATAATTTTAAGTTGCTCAAAATTAATTTTATGTAAAATTAATTAAAAATAACATTTTAATAGGGAAGTACAATCAAATAAAATTTATGTCGCATGTTAATAACTATCTAACGGTCGTCATAAAATATTAATGAAATGTAATTCGAGGCTGAAAAATTAGTCTCTTTAATTCTTTTGTTTTCATTTCTGAAGCTAGAACGAATTTTGAAAATTTTATTTTTTAATAATTAATTTAAATTGTTTTCAAAATTATATATAATAGCTATTTTAATTCAATTTTTACTTTTCTCTCTCTAACAAAGCTATATATGGTATGTAAAAACAGGGGAAGTTAATATCATGTGGTTTATGCTCATTGTGTAAGTGCAATATATAAATTTGCGAGCTTTAAGGCAGGAAAATATCTAAGTCAGAAGTGTATATTGGTGTAAAGAGCTGTTGGAAGAACTGCATTTAAACAAACAAACAAACAAACAAAAAACAAGATGCATGTTTAATAAATTACTTCTGTTTAAAGGAGAATAATTTTTACCTTTATTAATCAGGCAAAATCAAATTTTTGATAATTTTGAAGGTGAATAGCAAAACTAATGAATTCTTGATCTATCATAGAAATGCTTTGATTTTGTTAATATTTGAAATTATTAAAAAAAAATTTATCAAATTTTTATACAGAAGAATTTATTTTTCTCCAGAAGTATAGCATACACTTCTATGCATATCACATGTATCACGAAGAAGATAATGAAAGAAATTATTAGTATTATATGACTTTCATAGCGATCTATCTTCACCTTAAAATTCTAGGACGTAACTTAAAAGGCTCTAATATAACTCCAATATAATCTTGTGATATAAAATCTATTTTGTATTTTTTGTTTCATATGTTTTATATTTCTTTGTTTCATATGTTTCTGGTAATGTGGATAAGTTATTATGAAGTAAGGGCTTAAATTCAATGGAAATAGAAGATCATGTAACTTAAACTGTCTTATTGGAATAGAGTTTTTTTTATGAATTTCAAATTTCCGTAATAAATTGGCATTGCTCATCATGTTTTGTGAAGTAGTTTATTACCTTTTTTCATTAAGTACAGAAAATAATATTAGGAGTTTTATCTTATCCAGAAGTCAACCTATTATTTTTCTTCAGTTTTTGTTTCTGTTTATTAACCAATCGGAGGATTTTCAGAAAAAATTATATTACGCTTACCATCATTTCTTTTTATTAAGCCATAGCTATTAAAGTCATATATGCATTCGGTTTCGATTTCACCATTGTCACATAAATTATTCATCTATATTTAAGCAGCACAGAAGAAGTAATTACTTTGAACTTACATCTATGCCTGCCACTGCAATTTAAATACATTAATATTTTATTGTTAATTAATATTATATTATGCTATTAATATCTAATCTCTTAATATTTTATGCTGATTACAAATCACTAACGCTCTAAAAGTTTACTGCTAAAAATTAAAAAAGCACTTTAATAATGTGACAGAAAAACTTAAGTTCAGTTATAAAGCCGTGTTTTATTAGCAGAGTTAAAACAATGAAAAACGCTTAGAGCTGCATGCGATTAGCAGTCTGACTGGGCCGATAAAAACGAGAGGCAGGGCAACGTACCAACAAAATGGCTTTAAATGGTTCCACAGTGAGATTTAACAATAGCCTCTCCATTAGGTTTTACTTCCGTGGTAAATACAGCTTCAGGAATGAATATTTGTGATGTTTGTGTTGTATATGTTTTAGCAGTTTTAAATGTTTTGTTATAGCCCTATACTGATAATGTTTTAGAATACATAAGAATAAACTACGTTGCGCAATATTATCTACTGACAATTTACAAAAATAAATTCTCGGTATGGATTTAACCATGTCATCTATTGATGTGTTGGCTTTATGATGCTAAACCTGTGACGATTAAGTGTTAGTTTAATTTACAAGTTATTTTAGTTTTTTTAAACTTTATTGTACTTTCGTCTCACAACTCGTTCTTTTCAGAAACCTAAGTAGATGTTTAAGCATTTGTGTATAAAGAGACCTAATCGAAACAGCAGTGTGTGAGCGAGAAAAAGGAGTAGACCTCGGGAATAGATTTAGCAGGTTTAGCGAATGGTTTAGGATAAAACTTGCCTGCGTTGAAGGTGTCCAGCGAAATAGTTGTCAGGACGATTAATTGTGGCAAAATTTAAACGCGTTATTATCAGCTAGGAAACTGTGGTTCCCGCTACCTTATTGACCAGTGAATTTATAGAACTGAAAAAATATTCTACATTTAATATAAAGTCAGATGGACTGTTCCTTTTAAGACTTCAAGTAAACGCCTATTAATGCTAATTTTCTTTTCTTCAGTGTTTCTATTTTGAATGAAGTGCACTCCGTTCCCTTTACGAAAACGCCTGACAAGGAATTCTTTTGATACCTGTTGTTAGGGATCACGCATAACTGTAAGGCGATTTTTGTTATACACAAGAATTTTACATTTAATATAAATGTCATAAACATAATAAGTTTGAATTTAAAGATTTTTCAGCATAAGTCAAAGGACCACGACCAGATATTCGGTATTTTTTGTCAGCAGGTTTATCATTGCAATTAGTTTATCAGCAAATATGGAAAGGAAAATAGAACCCTAAATTTTAGAATTAAAAAAATTATTAAAAACACTAGTCATTGAGAATAAACTCATGCAAAGGCAAGTCCCTTTAGCAAAAAGATATGAAAATATTTCTTTGCTTATTTAAATGTTACGTTGTGCATCGCTAATCTTTAAAAACGTGTGCAAGTATTATCCTTTCAAAATCACCTGAAAGAATTATGGTTTTGGCTCAAAGTAAAAAAAATTTAAAAATTTGAATCTTTTTCGATTCCATTTACCCTGAAATGTTTATTTTACGAATAAGTATTCACGATTAACAGTTTTAACGAAATTTAGACAATGAGTCCATTTTATTTTTTATTTATGGATATGATTATGGATATGATTATGGATTAAACGAAAATAGATATTATCCTAAATGGTTTTCCTCTAATTAATTTAAATAAATAGCTTTATTGTAATTTTGAAGTTATTAAAAATTAAACTTCGAATTTCAGTTAAAAAAAGCTTTTCATTACATTATTATTTCTTTCAGTTAATCAAATGCACATTTAACAGCAAAGAGGTATGTAATCTTTCTTAGAATTATGAAAATATTTAATAGAATATAAGCGTGAAGAGCGAAATAAGAGAATAGACGTTCGATCTCAGCGAAAGTTCCCTTTTCCGTTTCCTGGCAAGGCATCAATTCAGTTCTCCGCCCGCAGAGGGAACAAAAACTTCCTTTCGCTGAAACCCTTACAAAACAAAACTCGGTCCTTTTTAACCCATATTCTGCCTCTCCTTGTAGAGGGTCTTTGGCATAGTTCCAACTTCCACCCTCGACCCTCATCCTTTATCCACTGATAGGTTCGTTCCTCCGAAACAACACTACACGGGCTTCTGCCAAAGGATCGTCTCTCTCTCTCTCTTCCCTCATCCCCCGTTTCGGCGTCGGCGGATTTTAGTGCCCTAGGCCATGCGGGCACGTGCGGGACGAACGAACGTTTTGGTTGGAGGGGATAGGACGGTATGGGAGGGGGAAAGTGGTTGATTAATTTCGGAACTTGTCGCTC
>KK121471.1:64674-108536 GCA_000611955.2 Stegodyphus mimosarum | reverse complement strand
ATGACATTTACCAACAGTTGGGTTGAGGGAAGATATTACTACTCCCTTCTTTACTCAGGAGATTTATTTGGATTAATCAAAAAGCAATAGCTATTTTCTACCAAATCTAGAGCTCTACAACTTAATACTGAATAAGTACATGCAGTGGTAATAATATCTAGATCTTTTATCTTCAAGTCGTTTATGATATTAGCAACACATACAATGAAATCTCTGGTAAAATATTACTCTTTCCATTGGTTAAAGATTGATTTAAAGGGAATTGACTTCTAACCTAAAGCTAAAGAACCTCTAACGCCAAAGCTGCATTTCTTTTTCTCGCGCAGAATTTTTTAAAAAAGTTTTCCCCTCTGACAAGGAAAACTGTTAAATTACACATTAAACATTTAAAAATGCTGTCAAAATTTCTTTGTGAAGGTTTAAATCTGAACAAACGAAAAAAAAGTCCTTAAACGCCTTCTGAAACTTTGCCAATATGTAATTAGCAAATTACATACTGGCGAATACGTAACTTCATTTTTCTTTCAAGGCCTTCCACTCTGCCCAAAGATGTAAGATTACATTAATTCAACAAAAGTGTTTATTTCCCCCAAATAAACTAGTATTATCATCATTTATCTATCAGGAAATAACGGATTAAATCTTTTGATTCAAAAATGCATTAATGTTAGCTGCAGTATGACAGTTAAGGAAAAACAATAATTTTTGGATAAATTCTTAGCAATCGATAAAGCAATTTAAAGATTCTGATAAAAATTTGCTTGTGAGATTGCTTTTTATTTTGTATCTAATTTTGCAATCCTACAAATTCGGTTATGATTGAATTCATCAATAACCAAAAATATAAGAAAAAAAAATCTATGGCAAATCGCATCAACACCAAATAAAAAGCTGATGTGTAAACCACATGACTTCCCTGCAAAGAATATTAAATTATACGCATTTTTCTCCTGCACGTCATGTAAATTTATTGAACTGAATTAAATATACTTCGTCGATAGCGAATAAACCACAACAGAATAAATGCACTCTTTAAAATTTACTATATTTATTTACCGTAGCCCCACTTCGTCGTTAGGTCCACTTAGCAGCGTTATATCTCATTCACTAGGTCCACTTAACACCTGTACAGCTCACTTAGAATGCAGAAAAATTATATCACCTGAAGAATTATCTAATCGTTGCCACATGTTCTATTCAAATGATATAATAAAACCTAAAACGATGTATAAAAGAAATTAAGCAAACAATTATCTTGTAGGGATTTATATTTATTTTAAATACCCAGTTAAATTTAATTTTAAGTTACTTTCCTATAAGCCTTCATTCCCCTAATTGTCAGTGCCAGAATATTTAAATTTGGTAGCGCGCGTAAGAAATGCAAATTCTACCAGTGGGAGAAAAAGTTTAAATATCGACATTCCCGTAGGCTAAGTTAGAGAATGTCTGGAAAATCTCTGTGCGTGCTTATACGCAAGCTTCCCCTTAGTCGTTATTGCTGGTTAGACGTGGCTTTACAGCTATTAAATCTTTTCTGCCACTAGACTCATCTACGCGCTGTAGGATACAGGATTGTATGAGCCCTGTAGTTAAATTCTACTACTTGTGAACATCTTGAATTCTTGAGTTTTGATTCTACTGTTTCAGATACCGCCCAAGCAGAGGCGCAGTATGTTAGCGTCGCTTTGTAAATAATTTAGAGTTTAATAAAGGGCATTTTTAACCCTTCTTCAGTGCAATCAATATTTCTCAAGATTCTACACAACAGATAGACAGTAGAACCTTGCAATCTAGTCGTTCTCCTCTGTCCGAGGGTGTGTCTAATCTATTTCGAGACAGACTGACGACAATATTTGCTGCTAATAGGAAACACCTATTTCCTAGAATTTCATTAGAGATGTATTTCTCATTCAATTAATTCCGTTCTCACTTCGCGGCAATGCAAAATCATAAAAACTCAAAATATTTTCATTAAAAATTGAAAGACATAGAAAAACATAAAACATAAAATACAGTTAAAGGAATTAAAAAAACTATTTTTACAATTAAAACTACAATTTCTTCGCAAAAACAAGCAATTTGGCCAGCAGGCAAGAAGTCAAAAGTTTCGGTGCACAAAACTAAAAATTTACTTTCGATCGTTATCGGGAAATACATTAAAGGTGCAGAAAGAATTAATTCACTGTTATGCTAAGTTTCAAATATAAACAAATGTGGCTGCTATGTTAAAAAATATAGGCTTAGCTATACTTAAATAACTTTTAAATTGTTTATAATTCTACAAATATTGCATGCAGATTAGCTAAAGGCATAAAAACTCTAAACGGAATTTAAGAGCAACCTAATTCAATAATATTTTACAGCAAAAAATGCAAAATTTACCAACATATAAGAATAAAAAAACATAGCTAAAAGAGTCGATCTTGCATCTTGATTTTGCTGCTGGCAATCAACTATTAAAGAGTTATAACCAGTACATAAATATTATACCAATGGCCAATAATAATATAAATGAAAATTAAAGGTGTAAAACACTACGCACAGAGGCGAGATCAATAATTGAGTTATACTCATTAATTAATAATTTTTGTAATTGATAAACAATTATATATAGCAATTGATGTGCATGGTACATGCATGGCATTCAGAAGTGAAGTGAGATCTAAGTAAGAGGGAGTGAGGCTAGGCAATGCAAGTCACATGACGTGTACAAATAAAGTGATTGGTCCTTCAGTCAGATGAGGAGTTTTGAGTAAAATAACTTTTTAAGTACGAAATATGCATTTGAAGATGAGAAATATGTATAATAATAACTTGTGGATATGATCCTTTAGTAATTTGGATGACTTATTGATATATTAAATGTCAGAAATCATTAAATAATTGAGCTGATGGGAGCAGACATCACGTGAAGTGCTGCGTCCAATCAGATAAGACCTTCGGGAGATAGAAAATTTCTCGATGTTAACAATTAGTACTGTACAGTTGATTAGTAAAAAACAGTAAATAAGTAAGTAAAACTTGAAAATTCTTGATTAAATAATAATAAAGAAAAAAAACGAAAAAACAAAGTCCAATCTTTGCAAGAGATAATAAGTACAAAGTCCTATCTTTGCAAGTAAAATATATATGCACCCAGTTTTGAGTAACACTAATGATGCGGAGTTTACGAGAAAAAATATGATACAATATATACATCATCGCCATAACGCATTATGGTGGATAGTTCAAGGTCTTTTAACGGTATATTCTTCAGTAGGATCACATTCTGTGAGGCTTCTGATAGCTGTATATGGAGAGTTTTTCATTTTTTAAAGGAAATTAGAGCACTTATGAGAATTTGATCATGTATAGTGTAGATATTGAGATCACTATGAATTTGACCATTTCTAACATACCATGGTGCGTTTACTATGATTCTGAGGATTTTATTTTGTAAAACATTAATCCTTTGCCTTTCGGTTTTACTGGCTGTAGCCCAGGCAGGGACCGCATATAGGATGATTGGCCGAATGAGAGTGACTTACAAGGTTCTCTTCTTACAAAGATTTAATTTTGGCTTTCTGCCTATTAATGAGTAGATGGACATGAAAGCAGCATTTGCCTTATTTTAGATATACTGGATATGGGTCTTGAAGTTGAGAGATTTATCGATGTGGATTTCTAAATATTTGTAACAATCAGCAACAGGAACTAGAGAATTATTAATGGTGATATTGAAGTTAACAGGATAATTTTTCTTGTAACGTCTAAAGAAAACTATGCAGCATTTAGATGAGTTGAAAGATAGTTTCCAATCTTGGCGTACTTTTGTATGATATTAACCTGAAGATGTAACTTGTCCAAAGCATGCTGGGGACTTCTGGAGATAGTAAGTATAACTGTGTCATCAGCATACTTTAGGATATTGGAGGAGAATGGTGTTGGCATATCATTAATAAACATTGTAAAACATATTGGGCCTAAAACGGACCCTTGTGGAACGCCAGTGAAAATAATCTTTTTGGTAGATAGAGTATCTCCTGACCTGACTTGAAAGATTCTTTGCTTTAAGTAGGAATAGATCAGTTTGATAAAGGTGTTTGGCAGTAAGAAGTTATAAAGCTTGTGTGGTAAGCCTGCATGCCACACTCGATCAAAGACTTTCTCAAAATCGAGGAAGCATGCAGCTACGCCATTCTTTTTGATAAATTCCTGTGCAGCTCTAAAACATCGTGGTACGAAACATCGTCGTCGAAAATAAAGCGGTTCAAAAACTTCGCAATTTGGAAACATCGCCGTCGAAAATATCGTGGTGAAAAATAAAGTACCTACAAATCATCGCATGACAATAACATCGCAGGCATGCGTTTTTCAGGCTTTAATAATTGTAAAATTTAGTGATTGTTTAATAATTATAAAAACTCGCATAATGATTTATGAGTGAAAGATGGAAAGAAGGATAATTTTCACTTTCATATTTTTTATTAACTAATAAATATTTGCTGAAAATATAAAATCGAAACTTAAGCATAGAAAATTAGCGTAACGTATAGCACGTAATCGTAATCGTAATCGGTTCTTTGATCTTACAGCTTATAGTTGCAAAAACAACTTTTACCGGTACTTTTGTTAATTTCTGCCCTTAGGCGATGATTATAAAAGCAAAGGCAATACTGCCGCGCCGAAATTGGCGAAGCTATACATGTACATGTAAGTACAGACATAGGAAAGCATCGATAGTAATGCATGACATAATGGTACTGGAAATCTGCTGATAAAGGTCATGTGATGGGGTCACCACTAATTTACTGTCCATGCAGTTGACTGCTTCATAGGTAAGTTTAACAAAGTCCTTTCCAAGCACAAAAGTCTCTGTCTTTTGAGTCTTTACTGAATAAATTCAGCGTTATGATTATACACTATACACACTTTATGAAAAACACAAATTGCACTATTGGAAAACTTGAAATATAAACGTGAGCTTTGTGTGATCTGGTGTATAGCACGTAATTTTAAACTGACATAGTTAACTAACAAAGGCCATTAATAAATTATTTTTTTAAAGTTTTACTGGTAATTGTTCATGAAAAGTATAATCTGAAAAAGAATAGAAAACGAAAGATAAGTATCTGCATGAACTTATCTGTAAAAAATTGCTAATTTAATTATGATATTATTTTCTTCACTTTTGTTAATCTGATACTCTTATAGTGAAAATTATTTCTTGTTTCGTTTAAATTTCTCATTTTTTAAAAAAGTATTAATTAATAAAAATATGAAAGTAAAAATTATCCTTCTTTCCATCTTGCTTTCAAAAATCAGTATGCGAATATCCATTAACAATTATTAAATCCTGCGATGTTATCGTCAAGCGATGATTTTTAGGTACTTTATTTTTTACCACGATATTTTCGACGACGATGTTTTTAAACTGCAAAGTTTTTGAATCGCTTTATTTTCGAAGACGATATTTTGTACCACGATGTTTAAGAACTGCGATGTTTTCTCTTTCCTTTATTTTCTCCCACGATATTATGTATCACGACGTTTTCGCCTTGCGTTGTTTTCTCCGCGATGTTTTCGGCTGTAACCATGACGGATGATCTAGGAAAATCCAAAATGAAACGTGCTATTACACGTAGTAAAGTTACTACACTTCTAAATAAACTTGAAATACTATTATCAAACGAATTAAGCAAAGAAAATCTAGAAGATTTAAATTCATCATATGAGTTGTTAATCGAATACCATGAGAAACTTAAAAGTCTTGACTCAAAGATCGATGCTCTAATAACTGACGAAAAAGAGTACGAAAACGAACTACTTGTATGTGAAGAACATGATGACAAAATAATAACGTTTAAAGCTAAGATTGTTGGTAAAATAAAGAAAATTAATAGTAATGAAATTGTTGAAAGAAGTATACTTAGAACTAGTAATGGTATTAGTAACACTCTGAACGGTAACAATGCTGTTACAAGTAGTGCTTCAGTAAAGTTACCTAAATTGAATATAGAAAAACGTACTGGTGATCCCAGTAAATGATTCGAATTTTTTAATTCATATGATAATGCCATTCACTCCAATCCGAGTTTATCCAAAGTAGACAAGTTTACGTATTTGAAAAGTTTATTATCTGGTTCTACATATAATTGCGTATCTAGTTATACTTTGTTTGAGGAAAATTATGACACATGTATTAAAAGTTTAGAAGAGAGATTTGGTCGTGAAGATGTTATTATATCAAAATTCATGGAAATGCTCTTGCAGTTAGAACCAGTTAAAGGGTCTTCAAATGTTTTTGAGTTAAAAAAGCCTATGATCAGTTACAAATTTGTGTTAGAATTTTAAGTATTTGGATGTTATTAGCGGTTCATATGGGCAGTTGCTGAACCCAATAATTCTTAAGTTGTTTCCTGAAGATTTAGCTCTTGAATTTCATAGGAAAAGATCATCCAATAAAATATTGAAGTGAGTGAACTAATAGAGTTCATTAAGCTTGGAACTGAATGCAGAGAAATTTGTATGTTGATTAATAGCTCAAAAGGTAATAAATACGTAGAGGTTAATCCAAAACAAGGGTTAACAAATTATAAAAATAAATCAACTTCTACATTTAATAATTCTGTTAAGAAATTTTGTGCTTTTTGTAATATTTATAATGAACAGGATTCTCTTGAATGTATGAAATACGCTGATGAACAGAAACGGAAGTACAGTCGATTCCGCTTAATTGGAACACATCGAGACCGGGCATTTTGTCCCAATTAAGCGGATGTCCCAGTTAAGCGAATTTCACAGTTTTTTAAATAAATTTATTTGGTTTTTGAAACTAAGGCCAATAACCGGTAATAAATTAAACAATACATATTTTTTTCAATAATTTTAATAAATGTAAATTACAAATGGGAAAATTATGTATTAATATTTATCTAAAATTAATATGAATCTAAAATTCTAAATTAAAATTAAAAAAATGAGTCAAGTGTAGTCTGTTTTTTGTTTTTGTAGCATTTCGTTTCTACAAAATCAGCGCAGATATTCAGTGCGGATGCAGGGCTCCCTTCATTTCCTTCCTGCATAAAATAACGCTGTAACGTGGCAATACATTTTTTTGCTTCCTGGTTAGTCGCAGGCACAGGTGACTCAACATATTCATCGTCATCTTCGTCTAATTTTCCATGTTTTGATTTAATACCTTCTACGATTGAATTCTCACAGTTTTCATTATAATCGTAACATGGTAAATTGTTATCTATTGTTGAAAATTCTTCATAGTTAATACAAATAGGAACTTGCAACATATCCTTATTTTCTTCGTTGCTTAAATTTTCGGAAATGTCCCGGGGTTTAAAGCCACAATTAGTAAAACAGTTCTCTATTGTAGTGGCTTTTATAGCTCGCCAACTATCAGCGACAAACTGTATTGCTTGCAAAAGGGAAATTTTTGAACTTATCTCTCTGGCTATTGTGGAAGTTGCTAATAACTTTTCGTCAATGGATTCTAATATGTAATTAACCAATTTCCCACGATACAAAGTCTTAAAATGTTTTATTATCCCCATGCCCATTGGTTGCATTAAAGATGTGGTATTAGGAGGAAGAAATTCCAGCTGTATATTTTGTAGATTGTCTAAATGAGGGTGTGCCGCACAATTGTCAACAATCAGCAAAATGTTTCTTTTTTTATGTTGTAAATTTCGGTCCCAACTGGTAAGCCAATTTCGAAAAAATTCAGAAGTCATCCACGCATTTTTGTTTGCATGGTACTCCACTGGTAAACCCTCCATGCTCAACCCCTTAAAGCATCGAGGTCTAGCACTTTTTCCTACGATCAGTAGCTTTCGTTTGTCAGTACCTGACATATTTGTACAGCATAACACAGCAATGCGGTCCATCGCTTTTTTATAACCAGTCAGTGCAATGTGTTTATAGCATAAGGAACCGTCTGGCGTAGCACGATAATAGAGGCCGGTTTCATCAGCATTGTAAACGTCATCAGCACAAATATTCTCTAAAAATGTAGGAATTTTCGTAGTTTTCCACTGTTCGCAACTTTCCTTGTCGGCACTGCCCTTTTCACCGTGCGCTTTTTTAAATTTAATGCTATGTCTTGTTTTCCATCGCGATAACCACCCGTCAGTTGCTTTCAAATCACTGCGGCCCAGTTTTTTAGCTAACTCCTCTGACTTCGCCTTCAATATCGAGCCGTTGATATTTACGCCTCTGCCACTACCAATACAAAACCATTGAACTAGTGCTTCTTCGACGTCTGGATCCTTCTACTCGCGTTTCCTTTTGAATGTTCCTGCTTGTCCTTCTTGTAAAACCAATTCCTCACGCAGTTGACTTTTCTTGTCGTAAGACACGCGATATGGTAGATTTTGGTACTCCAGTTATCTCAACGAGCCGGCGATAACTTGTATTTTATCTAGCAAAGCAATTTTGCTAGAAAGTGTCAAATCATTTCTTGGCATTTTGGCAAGGGTTAAATTTTTGAACAATAAGTTTATATACTGTTCACGCGCGATGTGTATTGTGAGTGATTAAATATGCAACAATCGAAACAGTCGTCACGTACGAGGTGTAATGGTAACTGAATAAGAACGCTCTTGCATTCGCCTGTGATGCAACGCATACGCATTCAGCTGTAAGGCAACGCATGCGCAATAAGCTGTAAGACAACGCTCCGTAACAAACTCGTAATATGTACTGTGATCTTAAATTTACTGTCCCAATTAAGCGGAATGTTGTCCCAATTAAACATACAAATTTTCCATTGGCTTCTTAGTTTGGTATCTGTTCTTTGAGATTAGTCCCAAATAAGCGAATGTCCCGATTAAGCGGTGTCCCAACTAAGCGGAATCGACTGTATTTAAAAACAAACAATTTGTATTGCCGCTGCTTTAAGAAACATAGGGTAATTTACTGTTAAACGCGTATAGAAGCTTGTCAAATTTGTAAGAAATTATCCCATAATAAACTATTTTGTTTATCTAAAAGCAAACCGGAAGTTGAGAATTCTAAAATTGAAACGCGTCCGGATGAAAACAAAAGTATAGTGTCTACTACTCAATTGAATGAAAAATCCGTATTATTACAAACTTGTTCGGTCATCGCGCAATATAAACAAAAGAAAACGGTTTGTCGAGTGTTAATTAATTCAGGTTCCGAATTAAGCTATTACTTTAAAGATTTAGCAAAAAAATTAAATTTGCCTGTAAAAAGAATAGAGAAGTTGAAAATTTATTCGTTTGGAAATAACTGCGAAGAAAAGGAATTTTCGGTTAGCTCAATAACTCTAAAATGTAGGACCGATCCGTCAAAAAGAATACTTATTGAGGTTTACATAACGGATAAAATATCGCATGATTCGAGCTCATTTCTAGGTCAACTGTCTTCTTTCGTTATAGAATTTATGAAACAACAAAAACAGCAGTTGGCTGCTGATTCCTCCGAAATAAAAATAAGCATTTTAATCGGAATGACTTACTTCTGGTCTGTACAAACAAGCCTAAAAAGAAAAATACCGGTCGAATTATCTTTAATTCCGACATTGTGTGCAAAAACGATTCGTGGACAAAAATCTTCGTCATATCAACACGTTACAAATACACTCACGTTTGTGAAAATTGCAACACCATGAAGGACTTACGCGAGTGAGCTGAAATTTTCAGGAAATGCAAAGTAGCGCATGATATGCAAATGATTAGAATTGCAAATCCGTAGCGCATGCGTATGCTGAGCAGCGCCCTCTGAACGGCTGATGGATCCGAATAAATAGACGGCTGTAGCGAGGCGTGTATGGTTATCGGTGGTTATCTGCTAGTGGTAAACGTTAACTCAATCTGTACTTATGCCTCGTCGACGAAAGAGAGCGAGATTTGAACAACTTACAGAGTTTGAACGAGGGAGAATCATCGGCCTTCGTGAAGCTGGATTGTCGTATCGTGCAGTAGCCTCTCGTGTGCAGCGTAACAGCAGCACAGTGATGCGCGTTTGGAAGCAGTGGACGGACGAGTGTCGGACAACTCGGAAATCCGGGAGTGGACCCCGAAATGTGACGTCAGCTCGCGATGATAGACACCTGGTCCGCATGGCGCGGACGGACCGTACAGCTTCCTCTAGACAATTGGCAGCACTGTGGTCAATAGCTACAGGTGTTTCATTGTGTGCTTCATCAATTCGTAGACGTCTGCTGCAGTGTGGACTGCGCGCACGGACTCCTTTATACAGGATCCCCCTAACGCACGACCATCGCCGCCTGCGGCTACAATGGGCCAATCAGCATAGAGACTGGCGTGCTGATTGGCAGCATGTCGTGTTTTCTGACGAATCCCGCTTTAATTTGTGGTACCATGATGGCCGCATTCGTGTCAGACGCTATGCCGGTGAACGCCACCTTCCGGAGTGCATTATCGAACGCCACAGTGGACGAACACCCGGAGTTATGGTCTGGGGCGCCATAGCATATCATAGACGATCTCAATTGCTACGAATTGTGGGCAATCTGAACAGCAACCGGTATATCCGTGAAGTTCTACAGCCCGAAGCTGTTCCCTTCCTTCAAAGCTTGCCAGGCGCTGTATTTCAACAGGACAATGCCCGCCCTCATACTGCTCGGATTGTTAAATCCTTCTTTGCAGCGCAGCAGGTACAGCTTCTTCCTTGGCCTGCGTGTTCCCCGGATATGTCGCCAATTGAACATGTGTGGGATGTCATTGGTCGGCGTCTTGCTCGTGATCCTCGTCCTGTTGCGTCTGCAGACGAACTTTGGGTACGCGTACAAACGATATGGAATGCTCTTCCTCAGTCAGACATTCAAACTTTGTTTGACTCCATGCCACGTCGTGTAGCAGCACTTATTGCGGCGCGTGGTGGCCACACAAAATACTGATTCTGATCTCTTGTTCTTGTTTGTTTGCTTTGAACATTTAATCATTTATTTGTACCACTACCACTCAACTGTGTATTAAATTGCATTCAATTATGCCGATTCCTTCTTGGTGTTGCAATTTTCACAAACGTGAGTGTATTAATGCTTGTTATGCTTCAGTTAGAGAAGTCGACGCCAATTCATCAATTCTGTTCGACATTCAGTCGTTTTGGCGTCTGGAATTCTTTATGAGAGGCAGCGACTCATTATCGCGAGGAGAGATTATAGAGGTTATTCAACTGTTTAATAAGAATTTGCGTTACGAAAATGTAAAATACACAGTTATGTTATTATTTAACGAAAGAAAATTAGAGCTCAAAAATAATTTTCTAATTGCTAAACAGAGGTTTTTGAAGCTGGAAAACAAATTGAAACATGATGAGTAGTTATTTAGTGAATACAGGAAATTAATTAATGGACAATTAGAGACAGAAATAATTGAAAAATGTTCTAATGCTGTTAATTGCGAACTTGAGAGTGATAGCTATTTTGCCCTTCATAATCCTGTAATTTGCCCTGACAAGACAACTACTGCTGTGCTTATCGTCTATGACTGTTCATCTAAAGACAAAGGTGCAAAATCTCTGAACGAGTGTCTAATTTAAGGACCCAACTTGTATAGCACTTTATTAGCTATCGTTTTAAAATTCAGGTTACACATGATAGCTTTTGGGGCAGATATAAAAGGTGCGTTTCATTCTGTTTTGCTTGACTAAGATTCGAAAAATTATTTAAAATTTATTTGGTTTGGTAATGATGAAAATTCGCCATTTCAAATATACAAAATTGAGATTCCCTTTTGAACTTGCCAAACACCTTTCAGGCTCGTGACAACTATTAAATATCACAAAAAGAACTATAAAGAGAACCATAATGATGTAAAAATGTTAGAGAAATTCTTATATGTTAGCGACCTTCTACATGGGGCCGAAAATCATGAAAAAGCATTTTATCTGTTGACTACTGTGGTGAATATTCTGAGAGATGCAAACATGCATCTTCGTAAAATGAAAAGCAATTCTGGAGTTGTAAGAGAACTATGGGTCAAAAAATGAATAGTGATTGAGGAAAATAACTTAAATAAAAACTCGTCAAAAGTTCTAGGCTTGAATTGCGATACAGATCAAGACAATTAAAGTTTTAGATGTAGCACAATTCAAAAAATCACTTAATGAACAAACAGTAACTAAAAGACTTGTCTTGCAAAATGTAGCCAAAGTCTATGATCCAAGTGGACTAATTTCTGCATATGTAATTAGAGGTAAGTTTATGATTCAAGAATTATGGGAATCTGGTTGTGATTGGGATTCCGGGGTATCTGATGAGCTAAGAAGCAAGTTTTTGACATGGTATTCTGAAATCGAGGATCTTGTTAACATTAATATTCCTAGAAGATATTTCTAGTGTGGCTCAGCAATTAATGCAGAAGGTATGATCCTGATTGTTTTCGCCGATGCTAGTATCAAGGGATATGGTACTATAGCGTATCTTCGAAATTCCACTACTTTGGGGACATCCTTTGCACTATCTAAAAGCAGAGTAGCTTCGCTAAAGAAGCTTACACTTCCTCGCTTGGAACGGATGGCAGCTACTATTGCTGCAAAAATAGCTGACTATCTGAAAACACTCTTTAATATCAAGGAATGCAGTATTTATTGCTTTGACTCTCAAATAGTACTTCACTGGATAAAGGGTTGTGCCAATAATTGGAAGCCTTTCGTAGCAAATAGTGCTAGAGAGATACAGACTTTAATCGCTCCTGCTTAATGGCAGTTTTGCAAAAGAACCGAAAATCCTGCAGATGTTGTATCACGAGGTGAAAAGTTGACAGATCTTATAGAAAATGAAATTTGGTTTCACGCTCCACCTTGGCTAGGGCAAGGTAACTTTAGTTAATCAAAGAGTTGAACCTATTTTAGATCCTAAACTTAAGGAACTTTTACTTAAAGAGCAAGGAAAAACTGTAGTCTACGTTGCATCCAATAATAAAAATGAACTTGACCTTCTTACTAAGTTTTCATCCTAGAATAAACTCAGATGTGTAACTGCATGGTATTTAAGGGTTTGCAACAACAGTAAACCTACATCTTTAAAACTCAAGGGTTTTTTAACAATTCAGGAACTGGATAAGGCAAGCAATTTGATTTTAAAAATCATTCAAAATTACGAATTTAGAGAAGAAATTAACCTTTTGAAAGCAGGGAAGAAATTAAGTCTCAGCAGTAAAATCTTTAAACTAAATCCTTTCTTTGATGCAGAAGAAATCCTCAGAGTCGGTAGTAGACTTAGCATTTCAAATCTTTCGGAAGACAGAAAGTATCCAATCGTACTTCCTAACAAGAATCAGGTTACTGAATTGGTCGTTAGACACTTTCACGAAGTCAACCTACATGGAGGAGCTACATTAACATTATCAACTCTGCGACAAAAATATTGGATCGTTAACGGCAGAGAAAGTGTAAGAAAAACAATTTGGAAATGCCTAAAGTGTTTTAAAAATCGAACAACTAGTGCTAGTCAGATAATGGCCGATCTCCCGGCCTCTTGTGTAATGCCGGATAGAGCATTCTCGAAACTGGTCTCGATTTTGCGGGACCATTCCTGATTAAGAATAGAAAGTGAAGTGGTGAAAAGACGTATAAATGCTACGTTTGCCGTGACATATGCTTCACCGCATCTAGATGTAGTCAGGGATCTAACAACAGAGACATTTATAGCGTCTCTCAAAAGATTTGCGTCACGCAAGAAACCCAAGAAAACGCAAGAAAACATTTTCAGATAGAGGAACCAACTTTGTGGATGCTGAACGTGAGTTGAAAAGATACCTGACTAAACTTTCTTCTGAGGAAGTATTTCAAAACTACCTGACTGATGAAAATACACTCTTATACAAATAAAAAAAAAAAAAAAAAAAAAAACGACGCACCAAGGAGTTATCTGAATAGGACAAAAATCGGTTGAAGTGATGTACATGTACAGAAAAACAAATGATTACAGTTTGAGAAAAATTGGATGATTTATTGAAGTGAAAGTGTGAAAAAAGTGAAAAAGTCAGTAACGCGTTTGTCCACCTCTGACCCTTATGCAAGCAGTTATTCGGCTTGGCATCAATTGATAGAGGTTGCGGATGTCCTCCTGAGGGATATCGTGCCAAATTCTGTCCAACTGGTGCGTTATATCGTCAACATCCCGAGCTGGTTGGAGGGCCCTGCCCATAATGCTTTAAAAGTGCTCAATAGGAGAGAGATCCGGCGACCTTGCTGGACAAGGGAATGCTCGGCAAGCACTAAGGCCAAGCAATAGAAACATGTGCAGTATAGGGATGCGCATTATCTTACTGAAATATAGGACCAGGGTGGTGTGACATGAAGGTCAACACAACGGGCTTGAGAACTTCCGACGTACCGCTGTGCTATAAGGTTGCGACGGATGACAACCAAAGGGGTCCTACTATGAAATGAAATGGCACCCCAGACCATCACTCCTGATTGTCGGCCTGTCTGCTAGAAGACAGTCAGGTTGGTATCACACCGCTGTCTGGGGCGCCTTCAGACTCGCCTTTGCTGATCATCGGGGCTCAGTTCAAAGGGGGACTCATCCCTGAAGACTATTCTCCTCCAGTCCATGACATTCCAGTGCGAATGAGCCTGACACCACTGCAAACGGGCTTGACGTTGTACAGAGGTCAATGGTAGTCAGCGCAAAGGGCGCCGTGACCTCAGCTCCCTTTCTGTGAGCCGTCTCTATGAATGGTCCTTGCGGTCACTGAAACACTAGTTTCACGTACAATCGATGATAATAATACATCTGGGGCTGTGAGTGCCGCTCTAACGATTGCTCGGTCTTCACGTTCTGTCGTTCTCTAGGCCTACCGCTTCCTTCTTGACGCTGTGTGCAGCCATGGTTCACCCATTCCGGCCAACATCGTCTAATAGTGGCATAGCTCCTGCTCAAATGTCGAGCTATTCGTCGATAAGACCATACGGCTCCTTTGAGCCCAATTACACGACCTCTCTCAAATTCTGACATCTGCGCATATCGTTCGCGCTCCTGTATGCGAGGCATAGTTACTACCTACCAGAGTACATAGAATGAAATTCGTGAAGAATTTATGACCTGGAATCGTAATTTCTTCTCTTAAATATCATGCCAGTTGCACAGGTCAGATGCGCTGTAGCGACAACCTTTCATTCATTGGCAGCCAAAATGTAAAAGTTTGCATTTTCCGCCGAAACCTGTACGCATATCAATTTGCGTCCAATTTGTTTTATATCTTCTCGGTGCGTCGTGTTTTTTGCCTAAGAGTGTGTTTCACTGGACCTTCAACTCTCCTGCGTCACTTCACTTTGGCGGCCTCTGGGAGGCTGGTGTGAAGCAAATGATTCATTTAAAGAGGACTGTTGGAATACAGATTTTAACTCACAAAGAATTCTACACCCTAATTACTCAAATCGAGGCATGTTTGAATTCCAGGCCATTACGTATGGGCAAAAAAACGAACTCACTCGTTTGGCAGGATTTGAGCCGGGATATAACTTCTAATATCCAGTTAACTTATCTACTCCTCCAGCAATGTCTTCGATTGCAGTTAATTCCCAGAAATCTTTGTCGTTACTGACATTTTATAATTCATTTTCCATTTTAATAAAAGTGTTAATAAAAAACTAAGTACATAAATAAAACTATGCCTGTCCATTATTAGTATTAAAATTGTTTTTCGATAGAACATGTTGGCAAATATTGGTGCGTTTCAAATCTTAATAATAAGTTACTTTAAAATTAACCGTAATGCTTTATTGTAGTTTTCCAGAAGAAAATTATGGCTTCTATACTTTCTTTTAGATTTCTTTGATACTAAATAATTACTTTTAATGTTTCATGCTAAATAATAATGGGAAATATTTTCTTAGATTATCACTTTATATTCATTAGCGTGTCAGACTGGAGACTGAAAGGTCCCGAAATCAAATCCCTGCCTATCACTGATAATTTTTCTTAAACTTTCAAAAATTCTTAAAAGGTTTTCTTCCTTCTCCCTAAACTTTCTCAAGTCATGTTGACTTCCTTTTCATTTTTCTTAACGACTATGATGTATCCTTGCTCAATTCTGCTTACTATTATTATTTTTTGATGTGGAGGTAGAGGGTACTATACCCTACGTACTTTGAAATTATTAATCTTTGGATCCTTTAGATTCCAGGATCAAGAAAAAATTAATTGCACATTTCTGGCAGTATTTAAATATGTATACAACTGAACAAAAACTGATTCAGTGGCGAAATTATAACCAAAAATGGAGAACACCAAGCTTTGGACGACGAAACTGCTAGTAGGGCATTTTTGAACATTCTTGTTATGATTTCATATTTAAACATACTTATTAATTTCCAGATACAATTACAGTAGAAATTTGATTGTTAGGCTTAATGAAACAGACCGGCCTTCATGTCGTCTTCATTCAGTTAGTGAATTCTGAAAAGTTTGTTGTGGCAAAGTAAAAACTTTACAAGCAACAACTCATATTAAAGGTGATAGAAAAGAATTATTGATGTCGATTGTATGGCATTTCCTAGGCTTAATATGTTAGTTTCAACAATAAATTTAGTGTTAGAAAACATTTAAATAGAAGCACCTCTCAGAAAAATTAATCATTAATTCTCTTAATTCAAATGGATTGTTTATAATAAAATTATATATATTAACGTAACATAGTTGAAATAAGGTGATAAAATAAATCAGCTAATTCGTATTTAAATAATTTTATTGCTTATTATGTTGACAATTTAAAACATTTTATTGCTTTTTATGTTTATTATGTGGTATCAAAAGCAAAATGAAATGTAACGTCGGTTATGAAAGACGGTTATTGAAAATCAAACAGTTGGCTATGAATAGGCTTGCCAGATTTTTGAAATGTTCAGCCGGGACACCTGAATGCCCCGTCCCAGCGACGCGGGTTTTCAAGGGTACACACACTTTGCGGGTTTTTAGAGTGCTTTAGAGGGTAGTTTATTCTCAATGCTATGAATAAATGGTTATTGATTAGGAACCTAAACAGAGGATAATAAACCATAAATGACATATAAATTAAAACATTATATTTCTTACATTTAATATTTATAAATTGCTTGTAAGAAGAAACACTTGATGAGTGAGGAGCAAAAGTTTGAACAATATTTACATCTTTTCATTGTCTAGGACGTTTCTTAGAAAGTCTTTTTTGTTTTCAATCTTCTTGTAAGAATCGTCACAAGCTGAAACAATATTAATTTTACATGTCATCAAGCCTTTAACCGTAGATTCCTTCATCAAACCCCTGTCGTCAGTCTATGCGTTGTTCATCAAAGAGAATACTCTCTAAACTGATGCTGATGCCCCATGTAAACAGAAGGCATACTCAACAATCTTGATCAGACTGGTGGCTACTATGTGATTCTCTTTAAAGTGACGAAACAGCCTGAGCGATTTTTCTTCTTGAAATAATCTCATCTCTAGTAGTCCTTTCTTCCTTCCACTGTTCCCAATTTGACTGCAAATACTCATTAGCAAACACAACTCCGTCAAACAGCTGATCATTGCTTATTTTCATATCAGGTACATCAAAAAGACAGCTGTTAATAATTTCAGCAGAAGTTTCGGAGTTTTCCAATCAATTGTTTTTTTTTGGTCAGATTGACCCATGAAACTGTTTAGCGTTTCCAAAACGATTCGCCCAGAGGTCCAAGTACGCAATGCATCTTTTATAAAAGCCATGACATTCTTCTTTCACACTGGTACAGACTTGCTCATCTAGATTTCTGAATATGTTCTTTGCGTCCTAGGCTATACTTGAGTCGATGGAAAACATTGTTTTTTCCTGCTCTTTTCGCACCACCGAAATTAGTGTTGCAGTTATCTCCACAAAAGCCATCTACTTTGTTATTCAAATCGTTTAGCGACAAGACAGTGTATAAATGATTTGTAAGAATTTCATATGTTTCACCCGCAACAGATTTGAAATCTAACAGCAATACTTGCACACCTGAATTAGGATTAAAGTAGCGTAAACAATTGGCACAAAGTTTTACATCCTTTCTCTTTGATGCATCCTTACTTACAATTACGTAGTTTGACTTGGTCAAGGTCTTCTTAAACACTTGTTGAGCTAAAGGAGCTATTACATTTAAAACTATTGCCTCACAGTTATTCCGAGTGAGAATTTATGGTAAAAAAAACTTAGAAATTAGTTTTGATGAGCAAGAATTTGAATTGAAACTTAGGCTATGGTTTGCTGTGTGGTAAGCAAAGGTCGCTTCTCTCGTTGCTGAGTTTTTGTCATTAGAGTTCGCAGTCTTAAAAAAACTGGTCAGTTTTGATGAGCTAGCAGTACATCCTAAACTCGTTTTCTGTTTACTCGACTGCAAATGATCTTTTAGATCGGATCGACCACCGTGAGCAATCGAAAACTCACAATTGCAATGCGAACATTTAACTTTATCGTCTTGATCTTGATTACCAGTACCAGTACATACTTTCTTCAACAAAAGGAATTTATTCTGTAAATCCTAGGTGAATTTACACGATCGTTTTGGCGTTTTAACAGAGAGTGCATAAACTTAAAACGTTAATAAAATAGCGCTAGCTTACTAACATAGCAGGCACCGCCGGCAGGGACTGACAAGTAACTGACTGATCTCATCTCTATCGCAAGCGCTAAAGCTACCCTCTTAGTACCCAATATTGGACTCGCCCAGAGAGCCTCTGGCATCTCGCATAGGTAGGACAAGACGATACGATGACAATATTATTTATCAGCAAATCATCACTCTTCTATTTTTCACTTTTCATACAGTACATAAGTAAATGACAAAGTAATTACCTAAATAATCCTTCACAGTTAATTATTTTTAGACTTTCTTGGTTATAATTATTCATAATCACATCTATAAAATCAAATATAATTTTTACCGGGACGTGAAGCAAATCGGCCGGGACACCGGGATTTTCTTTGAAAACCGGGACGTCTCGCAAGCCTAGCTATGAAGCACAGAAAATGAAAGAAGTATGAGACTTGTAAATACGTTTAATTTACCATAAATACTGTTTTATTACTTTAACTACGATGTTTTTAAACGATACTTCTTGACGTTGTTTAAAACTGAAAATTTACAACCGTAATTTAAAATGACTGTCTAAATTTTTGTAGCTAATTTGGCGTCCCTTTTATATATTGACCTGAGGTAACTACTGCCTCTCTTGTCTCACCTTTGTCCTGGCTGTAGGTATGGTATTAAAATAATGTGGTGAAATAACACATGTTATCACAAATACTTGTGTTTGAGAAGTTTCAAGAAATCCGAGTCAGTAGAATGAGGTCAAAACTGATTTCATGATTTCGTTAAGACTAATAGACAAGAAAAGTCAACTTAAATTAAGCTACGTGAAATCATATAAATAATTTAGATGTACGTTTATTGCTTTCAAAAGTTCAGTTTGGTAAGAAATTGCAGTTTGAAAGATAAAGATGTTATGGAATGTCGGATAGCAATATACTGAGATCTGGTTACTTGCGTTTACGCAAAGAAGGTAAGTTCGAGATCTAAGCTCTAAGCTTTTCATGTAATGGAAATACTAACGAGATCGTGTGAATGATAACGTAACAGTCCAAGATTTTAAAAAGGCTTCATGAAAGACGTTTCAAACGGTAAATATCTGCATACTGAAAATTTTATATTACAATTTCATACCTCATACTGGTTTTTACCTTTTAAATTCATAAAAAGTAACCAAATTGTATTAAATGATACAACTAACTCTTAACTGAAAAAAAATAGAAACTATTTTTTTTTTAAAAAGGACTTCAGTTTTGTATTATGGTCCTACGTGTCTGAATATAAATTCATACGTCTATATTTATATTCAAATAAAATGGAGAATATAGTCTCCATTTTATTTGAAAAATGAAGGCACGTTAAGTTTGAAATAGAAGTTATTCTTTTAATAGAAATAGAGAAAAGAAATATAGTATACTGAGAGATTTGCAGTCTGAACGTTACTGCAAAATTTCACTATTACGTTAGATTTGAATTTGGATGCAGATTATTGTCTGGCAAAGAAGCAGAGTTAGAAATTTTGCCTTTGTTAGTTTATATAATTTTAGAAATATGGCTTAAACATTAATGATATTGTTGCGTTTTACGGGTTCGTGGATTTGAGAGTATCCGATGAAAACACGATGCAGAACAATAAAAAGCACAATTTATTTACAAGAATCACTATTTACAGCACAGTTCCAAAATTACCTTTAAAAGCGTCGAAAATCTACAATAAATACGCTGAAACAATCAGCAACACAGCTTCAGGCTGTAACTGTAAAGGTAGCTCCACGGCAACACTAAACTTGTAATAAACACCGTGGAACGATCACCAATACACTGTCAAGCTATATTGTAAAGGTAGCTTCACGGCAAAGCACTATCTCGATCGCTTTCCGTTCACAAAACTCTCGCGTAGCTTAGCACTCACAGTAAGCAGCTATTCTCACACTTCTCACAATCATAAATTCTCACAACAACGGCTCTCAGAAACGCTAGGGTTTATAAAGCTTTTCCTTAGGTTCCACAGGTTTCGAGAAATATCTCGACAGGAAGTTATTCTAGAAGCTTCCTGACTGAACCATGGGGTATCGCCAATTTGGTCGCCAAATGGGCGATAAAGTCGCCAATCTGGCAACCATACCATCACTATTTTATGGCAACCCTAGTGCTATGCCGGAAACATACAGGCGCAACCGCCGAATTTTTCGCAACAATATAAAACATTTGTTTTAAAATGCGCGAGAGAAAAACATATAAAATGAACTTTGATTCAGAATGTTATGCTGATGAATAGCACACCTTTATAGCAGGCTGCCAACAACGACCTCTTTATTGTTGCAGCATAAAAGAACTGCTAAATGAATATGATAACCGTCTGAGATTTTGAAAATAGATTTGCTAATAACTTGTACATAATTTAACATAATTATGCCGATACTTCTTCCAGTAATCATCGGGTTCTAAATGTTGCATGTAAAAACCAAGATGTGGTGAAAGTATAGAAAAGGAAAGGAAAATTACGAGCTAAGAAAAAAAGAAGAAAGAAAAATAAAAGTATCCATAAAAACAGATCTGTAGCAGACCACTTGGCTATTCTTATGATCGTAAATATCATTGACATAAACCATGTGTCTGCTGTTCTACTTCTAATTGTTTATGATTGGTGGTGCAGATCACGTGTTTTATTATGCATATAATTGCTAACTGCAGCAGCTGCGTAGTTATTACTGGGAATTAAGTCAGAATATCATTACTTTTTTCTATTTATTATTAAACTTGCTAAAAATGGTATTTGGAACGAGCAAACGCATGACGTATATCATTAATAATTACCCAAGTGTATGAATTGTAGAAATCATTTGACGGATATTGTTGACAGTTATACGTGCAGAAAAAGCAAGTAACACTCATGTTTATGTTTTTTTAATGCTTCAACAAATAACGTGACGTGCATCACACTAGCATTTCTAAGCACTCAATGGATGCTTCCTCTCGAGGTTCGTTGTTTTAATGAATAGAAGTTTATTTTTATTTCTTAATCTTTTCTGTCCGTAAAATTTATGCATTAACACCTTTCTATATAGGACTGCTACAACATGTAAATGTGCACCTCCTATTTTGGTTTCAATCGGCTACACCAAAAGTATATAAATATGTGTATATGTATATATATACACTCTGTTACACAGCTGAGTGAGCTCAGTTTTTTTATTCTTATATGTTGGTAAATTGTGCATTTTTTTGCTTTAAAAGTGATTGAATTATGTTTTTCTTATTTTCCGGTTTAGGTTTTTATGCCTTTAGTAAATCTGCATGCAAGATGTGTAGAATTATCAACAATTTAAATGTTGTTTAAGTGCGGCTAAGCCTAATAATTTTTCCATGGCAGCCATATTTACTTACTTTTGAAAGTTAGGAGAATAATGGATTTGTTGCCAATCTAGAGAAACTAAGCTTCCCAACGACAAAGATAACGCCTTCTTTTATTGTTGCGAATTAAATCATGCCTAATGCATTCTGGAATTTATTCGAGAAAATATGTTTTACTTCGTAATTTTTAATATAGATATTTTGAGTTTTTATGTATTTTTGCCTTGTCGCGAAACGAGAACTGAATTAATTGAATGAGAAATACTGAATCGTCTGTGAAAAACAGGTTCCTTCTTTTTTGTTTTTGTTTGTTTAATTTCTTTTACACATCGTTTTATATTTATTATAGTATTTGAATAGAACGTGTGGCAACGATTAGATAATTCTTCAGACAATATAATTTTTTGTGCATTCTGAGTTATAAAATGAATAAGATGTAACGCTATTAAATGAACCTAGCGACAGAGTGACAAGAAAAAATGCATACAATTTAATATTCCGTACATGGAAGTCATGTGGTGTACACATGAGATTTCATTTACTGCCTACCATCTATGTTGTTTGTAAGATTTTATGCTCTTCGAGGATTATTCGGAAGGAGCGTTTCCTTCACATCAAGTATTATATCATTCGAGAACCCTTGATACGAGGATTAGTTTGGTATCAAGTTCCATAATGTGCGAGACTTCGTTATTGATTAATTAACTAAAAAGTATTTTCAACTTTAATTAACATCGAGTGAAGCTTTTAACCAACGTTCATATAGATCTAGGTCTTTTTCTCATTTATAGTATGTTATTCTAAATTTTTGTATCTTACATTTGTAATGGTTCTAAAGAGAAAAAGTTTGTCTCTCTAAATACATAACTCTTACTACTTAAAACTCAAACCTCTTTAAGTAATTAATATTTTAATTAAATTTTTTGTATTATTTTGATCTTGAAAACAATTGTTTTTTATAGTTATAACTCTTTAAAATAGCATTAACTGTATTAGAAATGTTTAAATTTTAAATTAGCAGTCACTTATTATGGTTGAAAATTTATAATTTTTCATAGCCTAATAACATAAATTTTTGTCTTTTTTTCAAATATATTTTATCTCTGTAATCATAAAATGGTTAATATTCCTTAATCGAGGTGAGCGCCAAACTTGGCGAGGGTTTTTTATTTGGCTCGATTTTGATTTGGTTGCGGTTTGATTTGGCAAACCTAGAGCTTTATTTGGGTATGCGAAATTAGTGTAGGCAGAAGATTATTTTAAAATTTAATTTTGAAATACTGTGTTTGTTTCTAAAAATTTTACTGTTTAATATTATTATTATATGTATGTTTAATATTATATTTATATAAATTTTTTTTTGCATGTGGTAATCGAATGATGTGGAATTTTTAAAGTTTTGAAGTTTGAACGAAAGTTGTTTAGCGTATTGAATTCCATGACGTTGTGTCATTTAATGAATTTCATTTACTACTCTGTTTGCACATAATAATCGCTGTTCACCACTGTAAACAAAAATTTGTTATTCTGTTACGTTTAAAACTCAATTCGCAGTGCTCTAATCTGATAAGTGTATATATTTATTTACTCAATAATTATTTGCAAGAATTGTTCATTCTACTATTTTACGATGAATTATATAGATAGGACTATGTTTGTACTTGCAAAGCTGTTGGATTTTATTTTACTCATTTAGTGTTTTATTATCTCATTTTACTATTCTGTTTACATACAAGAACGACGCTTCACTACTGCAAAACTTAAAAGTTACTATTCTGTTTACGTTTAAAAATCACATCTTAGTGCTTTCATTGCCGCCAAAACAATTAGCCAAATTTTGAAGGCCAAAATAGTTTGGCGTCAACTTACCCCGCTTATGGAATATTAGCCCATAAAACTTTAAAACTTATTTTGATTTTACCTATTTTTACTTGTATTTTTTCAATATTTAAAATTCATAGAATTTGCTGTTAATCACGCTCAGGCTTTATTATGAAACTGCAGTTGCCTTAAATACTCAGTATATACATAAATATTTATTTCATCCATACATATCTGTAAATCATTATTAATATCTCACCTAAATTTATTATTACGTTATTTTTTTGTATAAATTTTTTTCTAATTTTACAACTTGCATAACTTTTACCTATTATTTTCATAATAATACGTTAAACATTAGGCTACTTTACCTGTAATTTACTTTCTCGATCATATAATCGCTATTGTAATTTAATATACTACGTTAGTCTTTATAATTAAAAAAATCTGATGTGTACACCACATGAATTCCTTGTACAGAATATTAAATTATTCGCAATTTTCCTGAATTTCATTTAAACACATTGAATCAACAGTTAACGAATTTTGAATTAAATCTGCTTCGTCGATAACGCATAAACCACAATAGAATAAATACACTCTTTAAAGTTCACTACCTTTATTTACCATTGCCACACTTCGGAGCTAGGTTCACTTAATACCGTTACATCTCATTCATTTTATAACTCAGAGGGAGCAAAAATTATAGCACTTGAAGAATTACCCCAAGTTCGATTCAAATACTATAAGAAATCTAAAACGATGTATAAAAGATATTAAACAAATAAAAAAGAAACAGTTTTTCACAGACGATTCAGCGCCGCTTACCTAATGCGCATGCGCTACTAATTAATACATTTCTTACTTCGCGGTGAGGCAAAAATACATAAAAGTTCAAAATATTTTCATTAAAAACTGAAAAATATATAACAACATCAAACACGAAGTACAGTTAAAACAATTAAAAAAACAATTTCTAGAATTAAAATTACAATTTGTACGCAAAAACCAGCTAATAACTTCAATGATAATTCCAGAATGAATCAAGCATAATTTAATTCGCAATAATAAAAGAAGACGTTACTTTGTAGTTGCGAAGCTTAGTTTCTCTAGATTGGCAACAAATCCACTATTCTGCTAAGCTTCAAATGTAAACAAATATGTCCTCTGTCATAACCAAAAATTAGGCTTAGCCACACTTAGAAAACTTTTAAAATTGTTGATAATTCCACAATTATTGCATGCAGGTTAACTAAGGGCATAAAAATCTTAACCGAAAGATAATAACAACATAATTCAATCATTTTTAAAGCAAAAAATACACAATTTACAAACTTATAAGAATAAAGAAACTGAGCTCACTGAGCCGAGTAACAGAGTGTATATATATATATATATAGATATAGATATAGATATATTTATATACGTTTGGTGCAGCCGATTGCAACCAAAATGTAAGGTGCACATCTACATGTTATAGCAGTCCTGTACACAAAATGTAAGCATTCTGAGGCTAGTAGTTTTTGAAGTATGCGAGGTACGTACGTACACACGCACAGACGCCACGAAAAAATCTCTTCAGAATCCATTTTAAATCAGTTTTATAATTTTTTTGGGGAGAAAAGTGTCCTTTATTCTGTCCGTAAGTTCAGTTATACAGATATTTGTATACTTTTGGTGCGACCGATTGCAACCAAAATGCGAGGTACACATCTACATGTTATAACAGCCCTATATACAGAATTTCATCATTCTGAGGCTACTCGTTTTTGGGTTTTCCTTTCTACTTCATACAAGGAAGATCTGGCAAGGATCTTTCACAGCTTTGCATTAAACTTTGCATCACAGCTTGTCATACTTTTTCTGCCATTTATTTTTTACCCAACACTCAGACCAGACAGATAGGCATGCTTTCAGAAAATATTTCTGACATTGACCTAAATTCGGAGTCTGTTATCGAGGAATTACAAGACACCACCTTCAATATGATAGAACGTGCTAATCAAATGGAAAATTACTACAATCAAGGTATAAAACTTTGAAAAGCAAAGAAATGAAAGAAAACCATCGTTTCATTAAAACTGCAAGAAATCCTAAAAAAAGGCATCTGAAAAATTTATCGACTTCATACTTATTTTCCTGTCAATTTGGAAAATAATTATCAAGCCGATAAATCTGCACGAGTTTCTCCTACCAGATTTTATACGAACAAATTTAATAATTTTATGTCGAAAGAGGACAAAGCCTTTTAAATATCACCTGAATGAAAAATTCAAATCGTTTGCTAAATTCATTCTGACTTTGATAACAGTTTAGTAGTTAACTGTTTTACATCATTTCCTTTCCCAATTTTCAAGTATACCGTTCATTTTCAAAATAAGCAGTCTGATATGTAATATTCCAGGCTAAGAGGCATTATAAGAAAATTTAGAAGTCTAAATTAAATGAAGTAGGATCAAAGAAATAGTAACAGACAACGACCGTTTACCGTGGCTTTGAAACAGGCATGCAACCATTGATATTCTCCTGAATTTGGTGGATACTTTGATACTTTAAATAATATACTATTGTTTCAGCAGAGACGACTTTTCCTGCTTTTATCAGTTCACTAGTGGAGTTCCTTAAAGGACCTGACTTTTGAAGAAAACCTAAAGGAAATTCTCCATGTGAGAAGAAACTTAGCCGGAGAAAGAAGAATCAAAAGCACTTTGCTCGGAGAGAGGAAATGAATGTCCTCGCGATAGCGTAGGCAAGTCGATAGATTTTGAACTGCGAAGAAAGGGGGCCTTCAAGAAGGCTTCAGTGTGTGGTTGAGCTGCATCACGCGCGCTGTGCACGTTGCTTCGTCATTCGTGGAAAACTAATTTTCCTCTGTATCAAACATCTCCAACAGCGATAGAGCTAATTTCAGCTGCAGCAAAGGAGATTTGAAAGTCCTAAATTTAGGAGCTAACTCAGCAAAATTTTCAATGATGTCTCTTAATAGCGTTCTGGGCCCTTTCTGCGGCGGTGCGATAACAGCAGGCTACGGTTTTCTATTATTTGGAACAGCACAGGAGGTTTTTTCAGCCTTAATCAGACTTAGTTTCTTCGAAAATGACGATTCTCGCATTTTTGGAAAGAACACACAGTCTTTGGAAGAACGAATGCGTTGTGATTTCCATCTCACAAAAGTCAGCTTCGCATCTTTAGGTAGCTGACAAGTATAGGTTAAGTGATCTTCACCACATTTCAGGCACCTAGGTTTGTTGTTACAAAACATTTGACCATGTCCGTAACGTTGACATCTGAAACACATAATAGGACGATTACCCTAACTAACGTCTTATCTTCACTTGCAGTATCTAAATATATTTGAAAGAGCAGAATTTTCTGCCTTCAACCGTGCAACCGAACGACGCGAAGAAAAGAGGGAGTTTCGCTTCTTTCATGGGAGTTTTCCTGGTGAATTGCTTAATTTTTAACACTGGAAAGCCCTGTTCTTTAAGCTCCAGCAGGATATCCTCTTCCATGGTGTCATCAGGGAGACATCTGATGACTGCTTTGATAAGAGACTGTATTTTACTACTGAAAGTGCTAAACTGTATTTCTTCTTTCATTAGGCAGGCTTATCACGCATGGCATTAAATTCGAAGTAAATAGAGAGATTTTCTCTGGACAGTTGTCCCGTAAAAGCCTGGATCTTATGATTACAGAAAAGGGATCTGATATGTTTCCATGTCACCTCCGGTCTGGGGCAGCTATAGTTGGATTACAAAGCGACAACTCCTATGAGATCAAATGTGAAAATGCGAAAAGTTCGTCAGACTAGATGAGAGAGGGGTAAACGCACCTTCACACTCAACAACCTAGTCGAAGCTCCAAGAATATCGGAATGAGAGCGATCGAGGAGTTCATCAACCATAGGTTTCCTTGCATTTAGTCCTCCGTCATTGATAAACTTCTAGGCCACCTTTATGTATACATAAGCGCAAAGCTCTGCCGTAATCTGCGAAAAATTAAGCTCTATGGAAAATTACTGTGGCTACCATATCCTTTTACTCTTCAATTGCAATGTGGAAGTAGACTTTGAATGTGTCCGATTTCAGGGTGGATATATGTTGGAAGAAAAGAAATCAAAGTACAAAGTGATAAAGTCTGTTCTATGAGAGCGTTATTTAAGCCCACAACATGGCCGATTGCTAGAAATCAGGGAAAATAAGTGTCTGAGTGTAATTCAGTGGATATGCTTGAGAATTTAACTGCGACTTTAGTCTTTCTGTGTCGATAATTTTCAATGCCTATCTTGCAGTGCTTTTGGTGGTTTTATTTAGTTCATCATTTTGGAGCATCGGTACGGATAAAAGTTACAGTTACTGCTTAGGAATTCGGTAGTAAACAGTCTTTCAGTTGGAAACAACAGCATAGTTTTTAACAATAAAAAAAACCGATGTCTTCATTTTTGAAGTTATTTTGCTTTTATCATAAGTTATCTTATTTAAAAAGATAGCTACGAACTTATTTTGCTAAGGTGCTTATTTTGCTATTTAATTGGATAGCCATTGAGAAATAATCCAATGATAAGAAATATCTCTAAAAATACATAAACGTGCATTTACGAGGTCTCTTAACAAGTTAATGTATTTATTTCAATGTTATAACTACTAAACTGTATAACGAGTTATCGCGTATGCGTACACTCGCAGTGTTAGGGGATAACACACTTAGATAGCTACAGGAATATTCTTCATTCGAATTCCGACAAAAACACAGTTGATTTTGTTTATGTTTATTGCTCAAAAAATCTTAATAATATCTGTGCTGGCACCTGATATAATATTTTGTGGTGTAAGTGCTTAGCACCTCCATCTATTAGGTGTAAGATCTGTGGTTCGAGTCCTGTTGAAGGCATATTTGATTTTTCACGCTTTGTGTTCTGAAAAAACTTGTAGTCTCCAGAGTAGCATTCATATTAAAATGCGGTGGAGGGCAACTCATTAACACCTGGACTTGGCCGACTGAGTTTTTTACCTATTCTCAATTGGCCTTTAAGCGAGAGAAAATTTAAGGAATGATCGTATCTCCGTGTGCACTGTCATGGTGTAAATAATTAGCATCCAAACTACTAGAAAATCAGTGGTTCAAATCCCGACAAGAGCACAAATGACTTCCAGTTCTGAAAAACCTAATAGTGGATACAACTATACTTTAACCATTCTAAAATAAATTAGAACTGAAGCCCAAAAAGAAAACAAAATATGCGTTTCAATACCAACTACTGTTACTAGCACAGGTTAATTTAATCAAAATATAGTTATTGAAAGCTAACTTTATATTTTTATTAAGAAAAAAGAGGTTATATCTGCTCTTCCATTTCGTCATACGTAAGGGGTTCAGTAATTTCTAACCTTACGTATAATGTGACATTTATGGGTTGTTAAACATAATGAAATGATTGCATTATCCTTCCGAAGTATAAAAAGGAAAAGAGACATAGCAGAGGCTGTTATTTGTGTTGAGAAACTGTTGAAAACTGTCAGTCGGTAATGTCTATCAACACTGAAAACATCTTTCGGTGATAGCGTTCTTGATGAAATAAAGCATAATACCGATAAAAATTTATAACTACATAACTGCAATCTGTGGTAATACATCACCTTTTTCTGCCATTAATAAAAGGCGAGCTGCTATGTTTATACAAAAGATACCATCACTTGAAGAGGATGCCAAACAAAGCTGCAGTTGGGATATATCCATTGAAGAAATATCTACTAAGTCGAGGAATATGTGATTGAAAATAGACAAGTGACAGTTTTTCAGATAGCTTCGAAACTGGGTATCAGTGCTGGATCACTGAGAAAAGTCGTGCATGGAAATCTTGAGAGGATGAGGGTTTGTGCCAGATGCGTACCCAGAATGCTGACCTCAGAAATAAAGAAACAGTAGATCGAGTATTCTGGAGAACTGATCTCAATAATAAGTTCATATATATATATATATATATATATATCTACAAGGACGATTTTGGGTTAAGAAGAGCCTATGCTTATTGATTATATGTCACACAATAATACAATAATACTAGCCATGGAAGTAAATTACCATGTCAAACTCAGAAGAAAACTTAGCTTTTTCACGACGATGCTTCAATACAAAAGACCGATAATACGCAGACTGCTATTTGGAATGCGAAGTTTAGCTTCTGTTCTATTCTCCGAATTCACCAGATGTAGCCACAAGTGACTTTGTTTCCAAAACTGAAGCAACATCTGTGCTATTCACGTTACGATGAAGATGACGCTTTCCAGAAATGGTTTGAAAGCTACGAAGAAGACCATTTTTTTACTAGAATCCGATGCTTGAAAGGTCTCTTCTAGGTTTACTGAAATGAAGGTGAACTATGCACAAAATGGTAAAGTACTTTAGATATTGATTTTGTAAAAATATGTTAACAAGTATTACAAACCTATTCAACGGCTCCCCCTTCCATGTATCAAATCAATCTTCCGCACGATTTTTTTAAATGTAACTATGGTTCCTCACATGTTAGAAATATTTAAATGTAATCTAATAATATTAATCAAAACTCTAAACAGTTATGCAATATTAGCATACGTGAACACGAATACATTTGTGACATTTATGATTTCAGTTTTACAAACTGTTCAAGTTAATTTCAATTTTATGTTCGTTTTCTTGTCACGATTTTCTTGTCAGCCTTTCTTGTCACGATATTCATTCATACGAGAGGTTTAAGCAAATTGTACGACAGTAGGATCTAAATTCCTTAGCTATCATAAAAGGTAACTAGATCTACTTAGTTTGTGTACCTTGAGGATTCTCCCACAGGCGTGAAGATGAATACAATCAGGGAAAGGTTGTAAAAGACCCTTTTATCTTTCATTTCATACAAAATATTTAACAGTTACCACGGACTTACGTTGCTTACGCAAAACACCGACCACTTGCAGTGAGAACTTCAAAAATAATGTAGAGAAAGAATTAAGAGGTAAAGAGTAATGCGACAATACACAATTTAATTTAAACTAACGAGTTGACTCAGGACCCTACACTGGCAAGATACTAAGTCGATGGCAAGAATGCATAGCCATTATTAAGATTCACAGCTGGTAGGAACTAACAAACGTGTGCTCACAATCATGCTCTAAGATTTTCACTTCAACAGTTAAAATACTCTTGTTCACTCAACTTAATTTACATCCTGGCGAGGAAACGCGAAGGAAATAAGAGAATTCAGGAAAGGCTCAAAATAAAATAACTATTAGTAAAAATAAACATAACCGTACATGGAAGCGGTATAGTTTAAGGCTAGTATGTAATCTGAATCGTGAGTTGATTGGAACATTTTCCGAGATTCTATTGTTTTATTCTGGCAGGCGCTGGTAGGGCAATGATTAAAGCCACCGAAGGTTTGACAGAGCTTTGTAAATATTAAGAAGTTAACTAAACTTTCGTTCCAACAGTGTCGTAGATTCGCAGGCTTTGTCTTATAATCCTATTTTCAGATTTGAAGAGTTGCAAAGAGAAGTCTCAAAGTTTGATTTACTTCCATTTTAACTGCAATATTAATAACCGTTGCTAATAAAGTTTGTGTTAAATTTTAACATTGAATTTTATTTTATATGTTAGTTTAAGCAGCATCAAAGGCTATAGCTAGCCAACTATTGGATATAATTTCTGTGGATAACCGTTGGGTGTTGAGAGAAAGCATTACAAGTTAGTTAGCACCACTGAAATATCCAGCATTCCTCTAACTTACAACCTTGCAATGGATAAAAGTAACACTATCTCCAGGAAAACTTAATTATTCACGTTGAGCATTAGTGTAAAGAACCTAACTATTTTAAAGACTAATTTATGATTCCGTTTAGACAATCAGGCGACTTATCCGTGTATCCTGATATTTCAGTAAAATATTCCCAAGTCAGAAGATAGTTTAAAACAAACTTTTAGAATAAAACTTCAGCCTATAAGTTCATAATTATTCATATCATTTTAAGAATAACACGCAGTATCAACCTTTTAAAAATACAAATTTAACATTAAAAAAAGCATACAATTATTGGCGTGGTTTATGAATGCGGGCTTCAGATTCAAATCAAAAGCAATTATGATATACATGAAATGTTTTAAAATTGTAAAATCGCAGGATGATAAAAACCCACAACAAAGAATATTCTCATGGATTACCTACATTTTGTCATGCGTTAACATCTCTGTTCATCGAAATCAATTTCGTAGTCTCCATTCTTTTGAAAAAATGCTGTTGTTATGTGTATTAAATAATTTGAATTTAATTTTAATCTATATTGAATCAGCGCTATCAGTAATTTTAATGAAAAATGGTGAAGGTTCTTGCAATGCGTTTGCGAAGTTTCAGCAGTCAGTTGCTTTACAAATCCTTATTACAGCTTTCAGATAAAACTGAGAAATACAATATAGGTAACATCATTAACATATCCTCAAATACAACATCCTAAAGAATGTGATGTATCGGCTTTGGCTATTGATCTCATTCAAAGAAACTTCCATATATTTCCAAATAAAAAAACCTCCAATTTCTTTTCGATGTATTCACGGCAAAATCTTTCTTTCTCGCTCAATCTACCATTTAAGAGTTTCGTATTTCCGCTCGGTAAATACACCAATGTTATTATCTTAATGCACTCAATTAATTTCTGTTTGTATATACTGGAGACTGCGCTATGCCGTTCTGAACTTCTGTGCAAACATCCTTCAATCTGGAAAATTTTCGGAATGAATCGGCTTTCACTGAAATATTTTTTATAAAAAGTGCTAATTATTCACAACGCCTACCCACATATTTTTCATCTGAATACTCATGAAATTAGGTTTTTCACTATTTATTCAATCTGTGATTTCCGAGCAGATTTAGTTTCTATTTTAACGTGCTGTCTGTGTCCCATAAAACTCATTATTAGTCCCAACGTTTTAAAATTTTAGTTAAAGGTAATTATTTTAAATTTGTTAGAGGCTATTAGTTTCTGCGTGAGCGCTTTTCAAAATATTTTGTTTAGGAGAAATCCTGAGAGTGTTTTCAGATCTGAAGGAACTCCTAAATGAGCATCCACAAAAGTATGGATGAAATGACATGCGGAATTGTCAGTAGACGGAAGGAAGGCTAATCAGAAGCGCAAGTAGGTACAGTACCCAATGTAACGCCTATTGCCATCTGAAATTTCTGAAATCAGTTTCAGAATATTGCATCCATATCTAGAAGATTTGGAAAAAATCAACCAAGATACGCAACCAAGAATGAGGATCGTTATATGGCACTTTAGCGCGGTGACACAGAACTGCTACAGCTCCACAGTTCTCATCTGAGCTGTATGTTGCCAATGGAATCCGAGTTTCACGGTCTACAGTTGCCCGAGGGCTTCATGAGATAGGGCAGTATGCCAAAAGACCTACTGTTTGTGTCCCGCTCATTAAAGCACACAAGAGAGCGCATTTAGCATGGTACAGACAGCATGTGTCATGGACCATATTTCAGTAGAACAACGTGCCTTTTACAAATGAATCGAGATTCAGCCTGGACACTGATTTTGAGTATTTGATGAAAGCCTAGAACACGATAACCGTTCGTTCCCCACCAAGGTAAAATATCATTACGATAGTGGAGATGCAATAGTTTTGGGCAGGCATTATGTTGAACGGCCGCACAATCCCTTCATGCGTTTGACAAAGCTTCCCTGACTGCTATGAGGTTTAAAAAAGAGATCGTTGAGCCCTATGTTCGACATTTCAGGTGCACATAAAATAATGGACGACAACCTCGTCAACATAAGGCTCAGCTGGTTGACGATTACCTGGAAATTGAGGATATTTGCCACACGAATTAGCTAGGCAGATCTTTTCACCTTAATCTTAACAAGTTACAACCTTAACAACTTAAGTATGGAACTCTGTTGAGAGAGAAATTGTATCTCGCACACTCCTTCGAGGACCATCCCGAAGTTGAAAATTGCCTTGCCACAGGAATGGGATTGATTGTTACAAGAACTCCTTAACTGCTTCATGCCCAGTATGTCGTCACGCTGCTCGAATTGCCTGGCTGTGAGAGGGGATCATACTCCATATTAGACTAATTTTGAGTTCGATATTAGATCGTGAATTTTGGAGATCCCTGCACTATGAGTAAGTGTGTTCATTAGTTTTTCATAAATTCGACATGATACGAAAATTCTCTTAATTTTGCACAAGAGTATATGCAACTCTTTGAATGGTCTGGAAGAGTAAAGAAGAAGTATAATGAGTGGCTGAGTGTAAGCCATCGGCATTTATGTTACGAATGCCCTAAACTGTACAATGTGCTAAACACAAAATAAAATGGGTAGCAAAATAAAAGTAAGAACAAACTACAGATTCATTTAATCTTAGTAAGAATCAGCTAACAGCAGGAACAGTAAATTAATACAAATACACATAACCTTTCTTTAAAAAATAATAACTAAACGTAGTAGTTACAATGAATACAAGTTTAATTCATATTAGCTCTAGCTATATTCTGTGCGTCTGATCAATTTGATATAATTTAAAAGCATTTGTTTGCTGTAAATTTGGAATAATCACTGCAATGAAAATTGTTATGTGATACCTATCGTAATTGTACTACTTATCTTAATTCAGTTGTGGTTTGGTTAACCATTTAATTTTGTTTTTGAATTTAACTTGGTTTTATTGGTACTGTTTTGTCTAATTTCTGTTTAGGTTGACCCTTAAGGTCATTTAACTTTTAAATTTCAAATGTTCTCGGTTTGTTACACTAGTTTGGTGTGTAAAATTTAATAGGTTTCTGTTTAACGTTTAGTCCTCTTTCTGGTAAAGTTTATGAATACATATTTTCTGACTCTGGTGGTAATATCGACTACGGTGTTAAAGAAACGTAATTTTAGCTGTGTAATTATTATATTTCAACTGTAAAAACCCTTTTGTGTTTAATTGAATTGAGTTAGTCAAGTACCAGATTTTTGCAATTCATTTACTTATAATTTGTTAAATTTTGATGAAACCTAATAGATTTGTTTTCCGACAATTCCTTGGAGGGAAAATTCTTTCCGTTTCTCAGAGTTCTTATCTCAAGCAGACAGTTGTCTGGGAATTCTTTTGCGAACTATTCAATTATGTGCACTTTTGCACCCTTCTTCGGAGAGTTCTTCAATATGCATTTATTCTACGAGGGATTACTTACAGGGGTGAATTTCATGGCCGTTAGGCTTCCACCCATGTAAGAGTGACACCCTGACATGGTCTCTAACCTTGTCTCCGCAGCTAGCCGAAGAATGTGTTTACGTCGATCTCAGCACAGGGGTAGTCGACCTCGCGCTTTGAGCAGTATATTTCAAGTTTCAGAGATGTCCGTCAATTCATGGTTTTCGTCAGGCCTTTTTTCCACCTCCCACTATGGTGCTTCTCTGTGGGGTTGTCTAAAAATTAGCTAGAATTGCTGAGGGGCAGATCCGGGATGGAAGCAACAGAATGGCAGTTCTGGGCGGAATTTCGGGAATGTCTGGCCTCGTCCCCCGATACCTTTTTTTAGTCTAACTGTTTGCTTACATCTTTATTTTTACAGATTTACACTTCCATGCGGGATGGTTTTGTTTCCTCGCGAAGTTTTCTGGCCGTGATGCATAATGTGAAAATTGTACTTTCTAAAGTATTAAATGAGGTGGGCTCATTCTACTTTTGACGAATTCTAAATATTTTTGTCAGGTATGTTCCATGTTTGGTATAGCTAACAATAGTTCCAACATTTGCCGCCTTAGATGACCTCTTCAATGTAACTAGTTGTAGCAATTTAAATGTTTAACTCCAAATAAATGTTCAGATTTATTTTTCTTAAATTTGTTTGTTTTAATTTTAATTATTAGAACGCTGGACCTATTTATCTATTAGAACTTCATTTTTACAATTTGATAAAGTCAATATGTTACACCTATATTGTTACGGATTTCGTATTTATTTAGCTGTTTATTTAGAATTGTAATTAAAATTGTTTTAATTTCCCGTACAACGCAGACGACTTTGAAGAGAAAGCGAAGTCGGAAAAGTAAAAGTACACGAACGCGTGCATTTAGTATTTAATAAATAAATATCTCGTAATTGCTGTTTCCAACCAGAAAAATCGAGATATTTATAAATTTTATCAGAAAGTTCTCGTAAATAATTAAAAAGCTTATAAAAGAGGAATTAAAACACCTCAGCTCAGTTGCTGTTGCTTTAAACGAACTGTTTGTTTACTTAATGCTGTTAGTGATTTTAGCGAATTCGTTGTGAGATTGGATTAACTTTCTCTGTTTTTATTTGAGTTCTGTTTAATGTTTGGGATATTGTGATACTATACGAATATCTCTGAGGAAATATTTCAGCATTTTGTTTTATTTCTGTGAAAAGAATACATTTTATTTACTTTTTATCGACTTGTGCATTCAACCCATTACGAACTCGTATTCACGCAAAATGTTTTGGTGTCAGAAGTGGGATTTGAATGCCATTCACTAGAGCGATGGAAGAACAATTGAGGCAACTCGTGTCTGCCTTTGCTGCATTCGAAGAAGAGATAAGAGTTGACCAAGAATACGTTAAGATGAGGTAAAAGCTGGTCAAGAAAGGATGGAACCTGATTAAGCATCTGTTAAAGATGAAATGAAGGAATGTTAAATGTTCAGGAATGTGTTGAATATGAAATGAAGGCTGTTCAGAAATCTGTTGAAGACGAAACGAAGGCTGTTCAAGAAAAGACTGAAACAGGTCAAGAGGAAATAAAAAAAGAAATTACCTACGTAATAGAAAACAAATTGGAAGCTATGGATAGCAAAATTGACGTTGTTGAAAATAAAATCGGACACATTGAAGAAAGAGTTTCTTCGGTAGAAGGACAAACAGAAGAAAGAGTTTCTGCTGTGGAGCAACGAATCGAAGGAAGAGTCTCTGCCGTCTAACGCCAAACCAAACAACAAATTGATGACAAGGTTTCTGCGGTTGCGAAAGAAGTTGATACTTTAAAGAAATTCGTAGCGACGGCAGGAAGCAATTCGGATATTTTTAGATTTGTTGTATGGAATGTTCCAAGAATTGTAATAGCCCAAAAAGAGTAGTAAGAGCCTCAGCGCTCGTGGACATGTCGAGGACCGTTATCCCTGTGAGAGTTGCCAATGTAACGGACAAGGCGAGAGTTATTAGGAAATGTGAAGTGGTTGCAGAATGTACTCCAGTAACCAGCGTTGAAAGAAAGTAACATTCCAGAAACCGCGTCTTCAGAGAGCATTACTTTGGAGTTATTGCAGTATTTGCAATTAAATGATGAAGAGAGGAATGCTGCCAAACGTACCATTGAAGATCTTCAAAATGTATTCTTCCACTCGTCTTCTGACGTGGGTCGAACAAGTTTGACTCAACATAGATTCTATCTGGTGAATATCCGCCAAGCAAGCAACATCGAAGACGTCTACCGATTACTAAACTGGAAGAAGTACGAACACTTTTAAAGGACATGTAAGAAAGCGATCTCATCGAGCCTTCAGCAAGTCCATGGGCATCTCCCACCTTCTCGTCAGAAAGAAAGACGGTTCAACAAGATTTTGCGTTGACTATCGCCAGTTGAACGAGGTTACGAAGAAACATAGTTAACCTCTTCCTCTCAAAAATATAGTCTTCTCTAGTTCCTCTTCCTCTTCCTAGAATTGACGACATTCTGGATACTCTTTCTGAAAGCAAGTGGTTCTCGACACTTGATTTAAAGAGTGGGCATCGGCAGGTAGAAATACATCCTGATGACCGAGGAAAGACTGTAGTTATTACTGGAGAAGTACTTTGGCATTGAAGGTGATGCCGTTTAACTATGTAATGCGCCGGCTACATTCGAATGCCTAATGGAGACTGTTTTGAAAGGTCTTTCCTAAGAAAGCCTGCCTGATATACCTGGATGACATGATCATAATCGGGAATATTTTCGAAGAGCATCTAGAAAATCTTAGAAAGGTGTTTCAGAAACTGAAAGAAGTCAATCTAAAGTTGAGTCCTGATAAATGCAACTACTATAGATGATTCGTGAAGGATCTTTCTTCCATCGCAAGACCCCTTCACAAGCTGACAGAGAGCAAGCAAAAGTTCTTGTGGACAAAAGAATATGAGGATGCATTTAAGAACCTGAAGGAAGCTTTAATATCTGCTCCAATCCTGATGTATCCTCAGCTCGACAGACCATTTATTCTCGACACGGACGTGAGTAATAAAAGTGTCAGCGCTGTTTTGTCCCAAGAAATAGAGGGCCAAGAACGTTTAGTGGCTTCCTATAGCAAGTGCCTATCTAAACCGGACAGGAATTACTGTGTCGTCAGGAAAGAGTTGGTCGCCATAGTCGAAGCCGTAGAGCATTTAGATGATTATCTATACGGCAGAAAATTGCTGCTTCTCCCAGATCATGCATCATTGGCCTGGCTTTTAAATTTCAAGAATCCTGAGGGTAAAATACACAGATGATACACAGAGGTGGATATAGAGACTCCAGGAATATGAGATCACTATCCGTCATCGGAGGGGATTATCGCACAAAAGCAATGAAAACTGCCGATATTGTTCCAGGGTCGAAGCTATACCAGCTGCTTAATCCGATCGCACGCAAATTACAACGTCAACATCAGCTGATCCAGACCCATGGACTGACAAAGAAGTCAAGAAAGACCAGCTCCAATACCGTGATATTGAACCCGTAATTGATTTAATGCAGGCCTCAAACAGAAAACATACCTGGCAGGACATATCGAGCTATAGGATATCATGTGTATTATAAGACAAATATTACTTAAATATTTAAAATAACCGAAGAATGGCTTGAGGCAGAAGAGAAACACGCCAAAATAAAACATAAAATTAGGTAATGCAACAACCTTGAGTTTTCTACGCCAAACACAAAACTGAGTCTTATCTAAAATCTACGCCAAACACAAGGTTATTTCTTTGTCTAATTTTATCCAAAAAATTGCAGTTTATAAACATGAATCAGATCTTTACTATTTATGTGGAGTAGTCACTCATTGCAAGATTACTAAAATAGTAAACCCAATATGCTAGGTAGCTGTTTGGCAAATTGCAGTCAAAGAATGAAAAATATCAGATTTCTGTACAAACATTTATGAAAATGAAAAGTTCTGAATATTAACATAAAATAATATTTGATAATAAAGCTAATTTGATACCTTTCTTCAGTCTTTAGTATGCAGATATAGTATACAGAACTTCGAAAACTGAACTTACTTCTAACAGCAAGAAATGGGAGGGAAGAAGGTATGAAATAAGTGGGTATAAATTACGCTTTGAATCTATGCTATTATAATGGTTATTAATGATCTTATGACGCCCACCAGCGGCCGAGAGGTGAAGTTGGCCAACACTGGTCCGACCTGGGTTCCGCTCCATGAGAAGGGGCTGGTTGCATGGGCGTTTTCGTTATCCTCTCCATGTGTAATGTGTAAATGAGCCAGTTTCCCTTAGAAAGACCTCCACGAAGGATTCCTCCCCTTAGACAGGTTAGCCCTAGTGTGCTTTGTCGTAATCTAAATAAACCAAACCAAACCTTTGATGTCATAAATAATTATTAACGTTGTAATGAATAAGTATAAACATGGTTGATATTTCAAAAGGAAATATAAAATAATCAGCACGAAGTTTAAACTACAGACTAATATCAATTCTATCAAGACAAGGATTCTGAACATTTAGCTATAAAGGTGCTCTCTGGCTCTTATTTAGTATTTTCAAAATATTAAAAGCACTTTCAATGTCCAGATTGAAACTCTATTGGAAATATTTTGCAAGAAATAGAAAATAAGGTAAAAAAATTAAAAGCGTAGTTAAAATTAGTAATACCATTTTGGCATTTCCCGTTCCGCGAATTTAATCGCACTACAGGTCCTACCCCCCGCAGAACCGAGGCCGAGATTCAACCTCTTTCCCGGCCCCTTGAGAGGCAGGCGCAACGCACCCAATTTGGGGTGTCACTGGTCGTCAATTTGCTACCCACCAGTCGCTCGGGCGAGCCCGTCGCAAGGGGTCATTACCCAGCATACCCAGGGCACTTCCCCCGGGCTACTAGAACCACCCTGCTCTAAGACATGCCAGACCCCGGGCCGGCCAATAAATGACCTTTCCGGAGTCCCCAGAACCACTAGGTTCATGGAATTTTATAGCCCCGTGGTCGAGACTGCCTAGGTACAGGTCCTAGCCAGTAGCTTCGCAGAGTTCTCTACGTCGACTGAACGAATGGAGAAAATGTTGAATAGATATGATACAAAATCTATAGTTGCATCCCTACCAAAACTATCAAACCTTACTTTTGAAAGCTAATGGAAATAAAATAAAAGATTAACATAATTTAAGAATTGCGTTTTAAATTGAAGTTTTATCACTTTTGTAATATGATTTCTCACCCAAAAGAAAAAAGCTCGTTTAAGCTCAATGTTTCATTTTTTCATTTTACGAAACATGTTTAGTGTAAAAGGAACTTTGAATAAGCGCGTACTTCAAAGATAATGCTTTATAGCTTCAGTTTAATGAATTTAAATATTTTTCATGCTTTATAGCTTCAGTTTAATGAATTTAAAATTTTTCATGCTTTATAGCTTCAGTTTAATGAATTTAAAAATTTTTATATTATCCTTGGAGATCAGAAGTGTTTTTTAATTTTTGTAAGACACTGTTCAGTTTTTGTTGTTCGCTTTTGTCATAGATGTATTTACTATACTGTTATCAGTAAAAGAAGCCTCCTTCTTTTTATTAATTAAAATCGCATTTATTGATTTTTGCCATCTTTATACAGGTTTAAAAAAATTTTATGTTACTTTTCAAATTTTTCTCATTAGTTTCCTACCTACACACACGCATACGTATACAAATCTGTATTTGAATTTTCAATTTCAAATAGTTCTTTCAGTCAAGTTTATTCGTTTTTAAGTAGCTGCTTAAAAAAATAGCGAAGAGCGAAAAAATAGCGAAAAGCGAAATAACTGACGAGTTTCAAATTAATAGTTTAGTGAGGCACACCTAAAACTGTAGCTTACGTTCAGGTTCTTTAATAGATTGATTGCACACATTTCCGATGATAGGTTAATATAATTTATTTTATCGAAAGAAACATTTCAGAGATCTAGAACTTTCCACAGAAATACTCATGCAGGTGTCCACAGTATCACAGTGTACAATCAATAGTTACACTTCAAACTACTAAGAACGTTAAACACAATGCGGCGCAAAGCTTATCTAAAGAGCAAAGATATCTCAGTACTCCGAACTCACGCTGCATCAACAGCTAAAAGCAACAGCAACTGAAAGCAGACGCTTTTCCCTGTCTTATGTAGGTCTTTCTGCTTCTCGAAATTACTGGAAGGCATATGAGGACCGAATACAGTTACAGTTGCATAGAACATTAAATACAGATATTCAATTATAATATCCATTACAGTTATACAGTGACCGGACCAAACTGTCGCCAAGGTTGGCGACGTCCAGTGAGTTCTCGCCAAATTTGGCTACAAAAATTAGTCGCGGAAACCGTTATCAGCTTGGCGGTATGTTGCTAAATTGGCGAAGTAGCCATTTACTTAATATTAAATTATTATTTATTATACTTAATATACTTTTAACATCGTCTCTCTCTAGATTTTCATATTGCATTACACAGAAAAATACAAAACCTTCACATATATAATTCCACTAAAATATGTAGAAAATTCGTAACATTTTGGTAGTTATTGTCTTGTTACATGTTTGGCGTTGTTGTTGCTTTTGTTACCATTCTAACTCGCCTGACAAAGGTCAGCACAAGCCCACGACATTCATCGTGGCAAGGAGTCAACGTCACAGTGTCGTTGGCAAGAGCCTTGAACACCGTATAGTGAAAGCCCGGCCTTAGTTCAGGTACACCCCCAATTTCGAGAAACAGCATCTGAGGGGGGGGCGGCCCGAGGGTCTCCCACCCTCTTAGCCTACCACTAACTTCTCGAGAGGACTTTCGGCTCGTCTCATATTTAGAGTACCCCCATGCCGAAGAGGCACTATAATTTACAATTATCCATGCCTTTTCGGGGATTCGAGACCGGGGCCTTCGGTACGGCAATCGGCGTCACTAACCACTATCTCGGTTGAAAGGCTCATGTGTGTGCTATGAGGAGAAACTAATTCACATGTTTCGATGACATGAAAAGCAATTAGTTAACATATTTGATGCCATGAATAAAAACTACCATACCTATATAAACTATCATACATAAGTTCCTACACATAGCTTAATTTGAAGCCATAAGGGGACAAGAGGAAAAGAAAACGCCTTGCCAATATAAAACGGGATATGCTGAGCTTCTGCAACGCTTCAGATTTGTGTCAAAATTGAATTTTTCTGGTGCAAATGCCAATGAAATGAATAGCTATCCAGAAGTTTTTATAACTCAGTTTATCATATCGCAGTTTTTATGTCACCAGCGAATTTGTAACTGATATTTTACATACTCTCGTTTTGGTTTGCATTCCTTGGACATTGATAGCATTCCACGTCAAAATATTTTAATGTGCATCTACAAAGTATAAAGGCGATAAAATTCTCATTAAAATCAAAAAAGCAAAATATAAAAGAAATTACATCATTATCAGTGTTAGTTCTTTAACTATTACTTTGATTTCTAATTTTGCTAACTTTATTAAAAAAACTGTGTCAGCTGCTGGGTTAGTCTAAATAATTGTTCTTGGAATATATTTGTTCCCCAGATACTTGAAAGTCTTAAAATACAAAAATTTTTAAGCTTATATTTCTGGTACGCTTTACTGTAAGGCTTTGTAATAATTACTTTCTTTTTTATTAACACCAAAGTTGTTATTAGTCTCAAATCTCGCTTGTTTTGCCCATGTCACTATTGCGTCCGTATCACATTTTAAATATTGCAGCCAAATAATATCGCCGTTCATTATTTTTAAAGAAATAATGTCGTGAATAAAAAATGTATGGCAGCGTTTAACATTCCATCGTGAATTCTAAAGATATGCTTTTAAAAATATTTTATAAATTTCCCGCTGAATTTTACTAGATAAAAGCGGGAAGAAAGTGTTGTTTAACAAATAAAGCTAAAAAGACAATTAGTTAATAAAAATAAAATAAAGTGATTAAATGAAAATAAAAGAAACAGAAACAGAGGGTTCAGATTTTAACTTCGTCCTAAATGACTTGTTTCTCCCGTAATGCCAGTTCTTCTTCTGACGATGGACGTTCAAGTTTTTATTTTCTAAGTGATTTGTTTTTCAGACTGACATTCTTCGTTGTTCTGATTTCGTTTGTTGTTTTCGCGTATTCTCTGTCGTTTTCACGTAATAATATTCTCTATTCGGCAAACCGATGTTGAGGCATCTCTTTGAAAAGTGATATCGATATCAAAACTGACACAACGCAAAAATGATTCACAAAAAATTCGAGACTAATAACCCTTTCTAGCTAATAATAAAAACGACAAAGTCATCTAAGTAAGAAAGTTGAACGTCTATGTGATGAATTGAGGAAAGACTGAAAAAACATTAATAGATCAGCGTAATGGTTCACTTAACGATGTATTGGGAATTCTAAACTTACACAGCTTTTAAAAATTTTGTGACTTAACTGTTGAATTTTATGTGGCGTAAGAAAGTTATGCTGAATAGTACAGACGAAAGGAAACAAACGTTGTGCAAGTCATCTTTTAAATGAGAAAAGAATGAAGAAAAATAGAATAAAAATTAATAAAAAAAAATTTGAAATGTTTCAGATTTTAAATTACGTCCAAAGGGACATTTATTTAACATTTTGTGTGTTATCTTTATTTGTTAAATACCATGTCCTTCGCACTTAAACCATAAAATTCAGTTCAACAGCAATATCGCAAAATAATTTTAAATTGAGCATATCTTTAGAAATTTCGGTACACGCTCTCACGCGCTGGAGATAAAAATGTTTTTCTGTACAACGTTGGTATTGCTGGCTTTGAAATCTTTGATTTTGTTAATGAAAAATTCGTTAAAGTTTTAGAGAATATTGTTACGAATTTCACATTTATTTGGCTATTTATTTAGAACTGTAATTAGAATTCCTTTTTATTTTCCCGTGCAACGCACGCAGACGATTTTTGAAGAGAAAGCTACGT
>KK121471.1:280-55629 GCA_000611955.2 Stegodyphus mimosarum | reverse complement strand
TCCCTGAAAGGAGTCAAAAAAAGGTAAATAAATAAATAAAATGAAACAGCTTTTGCAGTCAAAATACAATTTTTCCAAAATGTTCACCGCTCGGAACAATGAGGTGGCGTAAACGAGCAATGAAATTTGACATCACGTCTTGCAATGTTTCAACGGAAATGGAATCGCATGCAACACCAATGAACGATTCAAGCTCATCTAGAGTAGCGGGATTGTTTCGATAGACAGTGAATGCGCCCCACAGAAAGAAGTCACAAGGACTCAGATCAGGAGAATATGGAGGCCAAGCTATTCCTGTGTCAGTAAATTGCGGATAATCTAACGCAATACTCTACTCCCAAAGTATTCATGAAGAAAGCGAAAATCTTTATCTGTTTGATGTGGTCGAGCTCCATCTTGCATGAACCAGTCGATCCTCCAACTCTAGTTGAGTGCTGACAAAGTGTTCCAAAATTGTAACGTAACGTTCAGTAGTTATTGTTTCTCGTACGAAAAAGGGTCCGATAATGCCTCTGGAGCATACCACAGCCCATGCAGTAAATTTAGGCGAATGCAGTCCTTTCTCTTCACAAAAATGAGGATTTTCGGAATCCCAAAATCTCCAGTTTTGCTTATTAACGATTCCATTCAAATGACAATGTGCCTCTTCTGTGAACCAGATGCAGCTCACATCCACTCTGATGTTGTCGGTTATTGTTAGAATCTGATTCGCAAAGTCAACATTTTGTTGCACAGCTTTCATGGGTATGGCCTGATGACTTTGGGTTTTGTATGGAAACAGCCGGAGGCTATTTTAATATTTTTTACGTGCTCGTGTACCATCAAACCTATCTCTGATGCAATCCGTGGGATGCTTTTCCTAGGATTTTGCTGAACAATTTCAGAAACTTTGGCTGCAATTTCAGGTGTGACTGCAGTTTGCCTAGGCCCAACATTTCCCTTTCGATCATCAGCCACGCTGACATTCTGTTCGAATTTCACGAAGAACATGCGAATGGTTTTCGCTTTGGGTCCAACTGGAACATTGAATCGATTTTGAAAACCTCGACGTGTTGCCGTACGACTGTGTTTTAATCAGAGAAATTCCAGAACCAAAAAAAAACACGTTGTTCAATGGAATACATTATTTCACTTTCTATGATATCCTCTTTTCACTAGCCAACAGTCGTACTGATCATGCTGATCACTTTCGACTTCGAAGCACATTTTAAAGGCTATTGATAGATCATTGCGATTAGAGCGCCAACTGTTAACGATTTTCGTAACTAAATTTTCTAAACTTTTGTACACCATTTTTACAGTTTTGCTAATAAGCGTACAGTTTATCGCATAAGTCTATCGATCTTTGTTGTAGAGATATTTAATTTTGAAATCAGGGCTTATTCGCTGATTACCCTGTATCTTATGACCTTCACAGTCAATCACGAACAGTGTTAATCACAGCTTTGACGCATATCGTAGTGCTTCAATCTAATTTTGTTTTAAATATCTATATAAATTTGCTGAATCGCTCTACTGGGGTGAAAAAAAAACCTTTAATCCGTACGTCATCAGTGACAAACACCCTTCATGAAAGACCATTGTGTTCTGATTTAATTTAAATTTAAGTACGCATTTAAATAACTTAATGACAAATGTAATATTTAAATATCTAATATCTATCTAAATTTAAATATCTAATTTAAATATAGATAGCTATTTAAATATCTAATTTAAATATAGATAGCTATTTAAATATCTAAATGACAGGCATCAGTGTGTTTTGATTTAAATTGAATTTAAATATCTTTCTAAATTTACTGATTTCTAATTTTGTAACTTGCTTTGCAGTTAGAAATAAACGAGTATTTAGTTTGTCACACCAGAATAAATTAAATTAGAGTCTTTATTTTCCAGACATTGTTTTCAAAAACATCTTTCGCATAAATGCTTGCAATTACAGTGTCAATTCTTAAAAAGACTTTCTAAAATATAAAAAAGAAAATATTAAAAATAAAATGAGGAAAATACTCAAGTATTCTGGAAGAGTTTATTCTGCAGAAAGTAAAGAAACTCAAAGAAAGTGCATAAGAAGAAAAAGTCAAATATTTGAATATCATGTTTGTAAAAAAAGCCTGGCTATTATTTTTAACATGTCTCTTCTCTTTCCTAAATTTTTATCGAGTTATTGCACCAGACATTAAAGTAAAATTGGAGCAATTACATCATTTCATTAAACAATATCTTAAATTTATAGTAAAAATCTAAACGTGAGATTTACAAACTTTAACGTGTTGCAGCTTGCAATTTGATGATGTAACAGAAAACTTTATGAGGTTATTATTTAAATTAACCAGCTATTTATAGTTTCAGCCTTTATTATAACTAATTTTCATTTTCTCAGAATGTAAATGAGTTAGATAATAGAGTTTAAAACACATAGCATGTTTCTAACCTGCGCGCGCCCACTATATTTAGTTCCAGCAGGCTCTAATAAATTGTAATTATTCAGCTTCGCGTTATATTGCTGCCGGCATTTGAATTCCGCACACTCATACAATCATCCAGACTATACCTTGGCTGGCGGGCATACCGCATCGCCGAACATTTCAATACCCGTCGCTGCTACCGCTGCCAGAAGTTCGGGCATACCCAAGATGGATGCAAATATAAAACATATTGCTCATAATGCTCAGGCAATCACAACATTGGAGATTGCGAATCCCAAAAGACCACTTGCATGAACTGTGCGGATTATAACTACTGCACAAAAAGCAAATCACTCTGCAACCACCCAGCCTACGATGTCACCTGCCCAACATATGGACGAACATCAAGAGAATTAAATGAAGTACCACCTATGAATGAATCACTGTATCCCAGCAATGACATTCACACAGCAGCAATCACAGACACTTCCAAGGCAAATGGACCAATACGCTGTGCTCAAATCAATTTACAAAGAGCTCAAGCAGCTGTCTCCCAACTGGTTCAGCATGTCATCACTCGCAACCTGGACTTCCTTCTCATACAGAAACCATACTGTAGAGATCGTCGTGTAGCCAACCTTCCAATAACATGGAAAATGTTTCAATCACAAGCAGGTATGAATGATCAAGCCCCAGAGCAGTTATCGCCTGTTGCAATCCTTCTTGTCCCCCCTGGTCATCACACTCAAACGAGACTACATCGTTATTTTACTAGTATACAATAAATAACATAAAAATCATCGCTGCTTCTGTTTACTCTCTGCCCATGGAGGACATCAGAAACGCCATCGCCAGCATACAGGAAACCAGGAAAAAGTACTCTTTCACACCACTCGTCCTAGGTGGTGACTTCAATGCACATTACTCCATACAGAGCTACGCAGACACCACAGCGAAAGGACAAGAACTCGAAGACATCCTAGCAATCCAAAGCCTGAAACTACTGAACGCACCAAATGCGCACCAACCTACGATAGTACCTATTGGCAGGGCTGACCAGATCTCACCATATCCACAAGCAACATAGCATCCATCATCCAAAACTGAACCATGTTAGACGAGGAGAGTGCTTCTGACCATAAGTACATCCACTTTCAAGTAGACTGCGACACCTCCATTACTATCCTACGACGCTTTAAGTTACCAAGCAATAAGATTCGTCCGCTTACCTCCCCTTCACTCGCGTACTCACTGAAGAAGAAAAGAACATTTACAACTTTCGCAGCCCGGACGGAAGGGAACACTACACGAATCACCTGATGGAAACCTTAAAAAACATGAAATCCCTATGGTCAAGAAAATACAGGGTATCAGCTGGTAGACCAAAGAGCTGAGGCAGCAAAGGCAAAAATGCAGAGCCCTTCGATGTCGTCTCCGCGCCAATATTAACGAAAAGCAAAAGACACACCTACTAATGAGACACCGTAAAGAGCGTGCAGCATATAAAAAGAACATCATCACGGCCAAAAGTCACCAGCTGGCGTACCTTCTGTACCAACAACAAAAACCCTTACGGAATCCTACACAAAATAGCGTCCAGTAAAATTGATAACCCGGCCCAGATCCACACGCAGCCCATCACCATGGATATTACCCCCGACATCGTGCAGAGCACAGCTTCCATCATTCTGGGTGTCGTCTTCTCAAAGGATGACTGAGAAGAGGACACTCTAGAACAGCGAACGTTCGGCGTTAACACCACCATTCCTGCGACGCCACTTGATGTATCCTTTAGTGATAAAGAAATCAAACAGCTTTTCCGCCACCTTCCTCGGAAAAACGCGCCACGCCCTGACGGCTTATTCAATCATCCATACAGCATACAAAGCGCGCCCCTCATTCTTTAAGACATACTTCAATCAGCCTTTTTCAACAACAAATCTTTCCAGCAGCCTTTAAATGAGAAGATGTCGTTCTTTTTCTTACAAAGAACAAGAACCCACAAGATCCAACTTCATACCGGCCCATCAACCTCCTCTTTGCTTTAGGCGAGATTTATGAAAAACTGTCCGTTAACAGGCTCAAGCACCACCTGCACGAAATTAACCATCTCTGCCCCCCGGCAGTATGGATTCCGCACAGGATTTTCCACGACGTATGCCCTCTACAATGTTCAAGAAACAATAAAACGCAATAAAAACAGCGACATGCACGCGACCTTCATTTCTATAGACCTAAAGGGGGCGTTTGACACCCTCTGGTGGCCAGCAATTAAGCAGGCCCTCAGAGAAGCACACTGATCTTCCAACCTCTTCAACATCTTCAATAGTTATCTCCAAAACCGCCATCTCCAGACTGTAAATAACGACGGTACGACAATCAAGGCACAAGAAAGAGGCTGGCCGCAGGGGTCTTGCGCAGGACCGATACTCTGAAACCTCACCTACAATTCAGTCCTTGAAACCAACTGGCCACCGCATACAAACATCACTGCTTATACAGACGAACTAGAGTGCAACAGCACAAAGACCTGCACCTTATTTACCATCGCATGCAACTCACGATCTCCACAAATCATCAGCAATAATAATTCCCAGACGAGGTACCAATCCAACGGGTTGTCCAGGCATCAAACTCCTAGCCAGAAACATCAAAATTGTGCGGCATCTCAAGTACCTAGGGGTAGTATGGGGCCAAGGTCTCACCTGGATTCCGCATATCATGGAAATCAGAAACAAGACATAAATTATCGCCCGCAAAGCAAGGCAATTTCAAGGTCGCAACTACGGCCAAAACCCCCATATCCAAAAGGTGCTATACCTCACAGTCGCAGAAAAAATAGCTTTATACGCTGCAGTGATCTGGGCGCAGCCAATGGGAGCTCACAAGGTCAGGCAACTTGCAACGCTACAATGCCCCTTCGCTCTGCAATTAAGCAAAGCCTACCGCACAACCGCCACCAACGCAGCAGCAGTTCTAGCCGGTATGTTTTCCCTCCACACAAAAGCAAAGATGGAGGCAACTTTCACTAAACTGATCCACCTACGCAAAGATGCAACTTTTGCAAATACCAACTACAGTCCAGTTCAGTTCGAACGTCCCTCCACTTCTCTTCATACCCATCCAACTCTCAAAGGAAGTGGAATCTACATCACAATTGACAAGCAACAGACTCACACCCCGACACACTTTCCACGAACCGGGACACAGATCTATACAGACGGTTCAAAGCAGGAAAATGGCATAGGCAGTGCATTTGTGCACTATGAGAATGGCAAAATTGAACACGACTGGCAAGGACGTCTTGACATTCAAAATAGGATCTTCCAGTTGAAAGTGCTGGCAATTACGGCTGCAGTGCAGCATCTTATAGATAATCAGATCCCAGGAGCAACCATCTATACCAATAGCCTGTCAACTTGCACTTGAGAATCATCATCATGTCTCACCGCTCATACTCAGTCTCCAACATCTGCTTACGCAACATCCTCAATACCATCTCAACTTGGTATGGGTTAAAGCCTATGCGGATAATGAGCGCAACGAGGCTGCAGACGGGTTGGCCAATGATGCAATTTCCAACACGACAGCCCAAACCATCACCGTACCTGACCCTGCTCTTATCTAAAGAGCCTCCTAAGAGAGCATGGAATGAACCAACGACAACGAGAGTGGACCGAATGCGAGACAGGCAGACAGACTTTCAACCACCTCCCAAAAGACCACAGATCGACTTTTCACCGTAGCACCTCTCACCTACTTCATCACGGGTTACGGCCCGTTTCCAGCTTACTACAATCGACATGGCAGCTCAGATACCGATGTCTGTGTCTGCGGATCAGATGGGTCACTTGATCATTGTATTTGAATGTCCTTTAACGGCTGCATACCATCTCCCGCTACCTAAAAATAATAGGGACACCTTCACCGGTTCCTTATAACGCATAAAGGAGCGTTTAATTTTGTCTCCAGCATCAATTATACCATCGCGGCATTGGGCACAGACCTTTACCAACCGTGCTAAAATGACGCGGTCAGCAGACTTCGGACTCCACGCTCTGGTGTACTGACGATAAGCTCCACCACTAGTCCAATGGACTAATATTTACAATATCTGCACATCGCAACAACGTTTTGTGTTTAAGCTCCCATGCCCACCAATTTAAAGTGTGCAATGCTAATAATTCGCAAGCACTGTGCCTTTCGCGCCTCTATGTACCAGCGCATCCCCATCTGTATTTATGCGTATTTATATGTATGTATGTCTTTTTGTGCTTTAAGTGATTATGTGCATGTACCTGTTTTATGTGTTGTGTGTTTATGTATTTTGCGCTTTGTGTCTTCTGTATTATTTGTTTATGTGCATTTATGTGTTTTTATGTGTATATCTTTTTACATTTTTACTTACCATTACTACTTACCATCTGTAACACCACAGCTTAGCTCTTCAATCTGTAATACATCCCTACTAACACCCTTGTAAGGCCACGTTCTTTTCTTTGACAACGTCAATAAACTCCCGGTGCAGCCTTGTCGGGCTCCAGGGAGCTATTGCTCTAGCTAGAGGAGGGCGTGGGACACATGCCTGTTTACCTGTGTTAAACACGAGGCTTGCCCGTCCTCCTTAACCTACCTACCTACTTACACCTGTAGAGTTAGTCAGCTTAGAGTAAGATTTAAATTCTATAATTTTGGACAACTAGTCTCAATTGAATTTGACTGTTTCTTTTATTGTTCCTTTGGTCCAGGAAGTGTGGTCGATATTGTTAGCGCAAAAACGTGCATTTATATTCTAAGTTCTGTATAATAAAAAAGCTTTTAAAATCTTTTCATGGCTTGGAGTTACTGTAGACATAGCGATAGTTCGTTCCCATTCTAATGGAATTAACAGTTTCTGATCAAAGAATGTATGTTTGTTCCTGATCCTAAGAAATCTTTATTAAGGAACACAATTTAAATTTATTTGTCCGGATTACTTACAGAAGTTGCAGTTTAAATATTTATGGGTAATTTTTCTCGAGCAAAGAGACAAGGGATTTTATTAAAATAATAATCACAATTGAATTGAATTGAATCACATCACAATTGAATTTCAACTAATCAATTCTACTCGTGCTTCCTCATTAATCCTTATATTTTGGCTTTATTCGCAAGAAATGTTGTTATTTATTCATGGACTGCATAAACAGAGAAGAGAGTTTACAAAACTGATCAGTTTGAAAAGTGCGGAACAACAAAATCAAAGAAAACATCATCTAAAAACGGTTATCAGAATCTTTGAACATGAGCTGCTTAGACCATAAAGCGTTAGCGACTGTGACTGCCGTACCGAAGAGCCTGGGTTCGAATCGTGGAACAGATATGGATGTAATTTGTCCCTCCCTTCATAGGAGACAATGCTGATCCACCTATTATCTGCTTCAGAGACCATCGCTTCCAGCCTTAGTAGTGGCTAACGCCTAGAAATGGTTAGAGTTGGCCATTAGAAAAAAAGCTTTGAACATGAATTAAATGCCGTAAAAGATTGTTATGCATTATTATTACTTACATTGACCTTCATAATAGGATTATACTGGAAGTTCAATAACATCGCCTGCACTCCATCGATAGACGTCCTGATCCAATAAAAGAAGTCTGAGCTTTAAAACATATATATCAGTTACTGGTATCGAACTGATCGCAAGTCAACAGCTGAGTGAAGTTTAGTTTGGTATAACTATTGGAGCCTACCCAATTCTTTTATTTCATTATCGAGATTTCTGTCAAGTTCTGGACACTGCATGTAGGAGTAAATAATACAGCGGTGAAATGGAACCGCAAAACAGTTGTAAATTTACAATCTCTACCAGAGAAATTAATTATCTGAATTACTACATCTGAATCATTAAAACGTCTGATAATGACATATGAACGTATGAAGTTTGACTGGTAGATTTCGTCAAATGTTATGGCTACAGACTTTGCCCTATCTGTGAGAAGAGATCACAACTCTAACCTTAATTTAGAAGTCAAACAACAAAAATCAGCGTTATATTTTCAAATTTTCACAAGACTAGTTGTTTGTTGGACTAATATGTTATTTGAGTTCTAAATTAATATTTGTTCGGCGTGTTATTGTATTTTAACTCTAACCTTGTGAGCTTTTATCTATTTATTTTTAATTAATACTCAATTTTAAGTCAGTTTTCTATCACTCTCTTTTCAAGCACGCTTTTCATGCCAGAATGTAAATGAGATAGTTAGCTTTTATTCAGATTGAGGGAAAAAGAAGTGCTGTTTAAGCAAGGGTTTTGAAAATTATTTTTAGAGCGTACTGAAAACACGTTGGACCGTGACTATTAGCGATTTGATTCTGTGGCGCTCAGTGATTCTAGCCATTTGGCTTGTCTACAAACCACAGCCTTTCTCCCGCGTCTAAATTATACTGTGAGCCGTTAGGCTAATCCATTGCATTTGAATTAGTCAACATTACGTATTTAAGTTAAACCAGAAGTGTTGGCTTGTGTAAACCCAAGTGGGTCTTTGTTACTTTGTGTTCAAATGAAAGGGTCTTATATACTCTTTTTCAACCTTTTGTTTTGTTTCACAAGACTAGAAGGTAATTCTTCAATAGTTTTTTAAAAGTCTGTAGTTTATGCTTCCAAAGAATACCAGACTTAATAAGCTATAAAGATGTGTTTGCACTTGGAATTTATTGGAAATTTGCACCAGTTGAGCCACAGTGCTGACTATAAAAACACTATTCATCAACTGCAATGGAGCAAAGCGTATCACCAATGGACAACGGAATAATGAAAAGTATTTTATGAAATAATAAATCTAGCTACATGATGTGGAGATCTATTTGAATTGTATAGACTGAGTGATTAGTGAACACGAGAAGAATGTTACGTACTGGTGTTATTTATTTCGCTGTGGAATTTGGCGATTGTATTGTTCTCGTTTGAGGGTGTTTTTTTGGTTTGGCCTTGGTTTATCATTTTTTTATGCCTGGGAGTCTGAATACCACGGGCCACCTGTTAGGGTACACCACAGTAATGAATTAGAGTTCACTAGAATTAGGATGCACTAAAAAGGAATTTCGTTTTCATTCCACTCTGATGATATTGAGATGTTAGAGATACTACGACCGACTAAGACTTTCACCAACAAATCATTTTCATTTGAGGTGAAAACTTTACCAACAAACTGAAGGTCTTGCCACTGGCAATACACTCTGTCACTTTTACACGCACTACCTAGATGGTAGAAGTTTACAAATGTTTAATTTGCGCATTTTTGCTCGATAACTTGATGGCATATTTGTTCTTTAAGGCAAGACTGTTGGTAATATCTCAGAATGTCTTTGCACACTGAAGGTTTTAGCTGAAAACATTCTAATTTTCAGTAGAACTTTATCATACTCTTTCTCTTCTGGATATACAAATTATGAATTTTCTCCATACGCTAATTCTGCTCATTCATGAAGCAAAACATTATGGTTTGTTAGTTTTTGTTCATTGTGTAATTCACTTATTCTTTACATTTGCCACGTATATAAACGAACTCAATATTCTTAAAAGTATTGTTATATTTCATTGTTACGTTCTATCACCATTCATATTCGTATACAAAAATATTTTCAGCACTTCATCATTTTCAGCTCTTTTAAACTAGAGGCATTTCATTTCAAACTATTAACTTCCATTTTTCACCTAAACGTAACTCTTTGCTTGCTAAGTATTTTAAAACTAAGATTTCGTCTTTCTTTTAAACTTGTCAATAAAATCAGGTTTTTATTTGTAAGAAAGTGAATTCATGGGGCAATTACGAAATTTCTAATTTCTTCTGAGTGTGGTTTTGCGCATATAGAACATACTAGCCGAATATAGAGTTCAGAATATGTGAGCATATATCATATGTTAAACAGAATAAAGGTGAAAAAGTCTTCAAAAGCTTCCGAATTCGGAATAAAATCCACAAATTTCAATTCTCTGAAAGCAAAATTATTTCTCATACGATTTTGCCCTCCACTTTGGATTTCTTAGAAGCATCTGAAATTTTCTTCCATGATAATCTCGTTAATAACGCGAAATCATTTCCTTTCCTTTTGAAAATGTAGAAAAACTATTCTGAGCTTAACTCTTCTTCTTTCGATCACGCTGTACTCTTCTTCATATTCACCACCGTTATGATAACGTTTTGATAATGATAGACTTCCTTCAACGAAACTGCAATGAATGATAAAATATTTGCTTATTCGTTATTGAATTAGCAAATTGTTACATTGAACCTCTTCATCATGTTTTACTAAGAAGTAGCAACAGATAATTTCTTCTGAGTATATTATGGCAGCAATATGGGACTGGACTCTTTCTTATTAGGCATGATAACGCCATTATTCATAAAACAAAGTTCATAACTGAGAGATTTGAGGAAACAAGATTTAATGAATTGAACTGGCAAGCCAAGGACTTATCTTAAATGCGCATCTTTAGAATGCGATTAGCAACGCTTGAGAGCAAGACAAAAATGTCGCCAAAATCAGGACGCCATACTGAGAATTTCTGATGCGAAAGATTTACTCTTCTAATTTCTGATATATTTCAGTCAGTATGAATAGCCATAAAATGCTCTGTGTGTAAACTTAAAATATAAGAAACAATATTTTATTTTGATTAAGTGTATTCTTTAGAAAAGAAATTTTTACAGGTAAAAAAATTTATACAAATTAAAAGATTTAATTACATGTATTTTATGGCAATATAATTATTAGACCAGGTTTATATTTTGTATGTAAAAATTGTAATAAACCTAAAACTTTGATTTAAATTTCTTCATAAACGATTGAACTGATGGTTACCATTATCTTGCCTCAAAAAATTTTGGAATTCAGCCATCTTCTTCAAGTGTTTTCTTCAAAAGATAGCTATTCATCTGCAACACTCCGCTGTTGTAATGTTACTTAATATACTAGTTTCGAATATAACGCAGAAGTTTGCCTAAACCTCTGTATAAGAAACACAATAGCAGAACAACGGACGTGTCAATAAATAACTGATTTTTCAAATGTCAAAAGTCATTTCTAATGATGATAGCATCAGCAACCAAGCGCATAATGGAATAATGACACTATTATTGAGGACCGCTATTATGCAGAGGCTATTGAATGTCATGTTTTCTTATTCTGTGATGCTATTGGCGAAACGTTTCCTTAACGGACGATAATGTCGTGTCTTATTGAACCAAATCTTTGGAAAATCTATTGGAGAGTTAAAATTTGTCACCAAGTCGAGTGGTCTGCAGCCCAGTCTTTAGGTCTGTTAAGCACATATGGGGTATAACGAGGAGAAGAACTGCAGTAACACTTCTTCGTTAGAAACAAGTAAAGCTTAAACCAAGTTTTAAAAATGAATGAATCAACCAGTTTTAGTTATTCCTAAACCATTCGGTAATGACTGTGCCACGACTTTGTACTCGTAGTGTTACGTTACAATATATCAAGGCACCAGTTGTTAGGTGCTAAATGTTAAATACTAACTGTTACAATAATTTGCCTACAATAATATCAAAACCAAAATTCATATTGCGTTGTGTTTTACTAACCCGAACAACCCCTAGGACCAAGCAGGAGTACTGGTGTTAAGAACATTCACACAAGTCATCATAAGAAAAACTCTGAATCAATTATATATATATAACCAAGGATATTTATTGCAGCATTAAAGGAAGACAATCTTTCAACTTAAATTTTTAGATCTGTGGAGTGTTCAAGTGACTACTTAAAATAATGCATTTAGAATTATAATACATATATTGTTAATTTCAAATATGCACCGAGATGAATTAATCAAAATTTACACCGTAAAAATTAATATTAAAGTTTCATATGCAGTTATCAAAACTCTGCTGGCCAGCATAAAAATACACAGGAATTTAATGAATCACCGAGCATGGTGTCTTTACCAATATTGATAGAGATTACTCAGTTCAAGAAATTTCTTAATTTACTCAGGTAAAAATTACATACATAAATTTAGCAAATCCCTTAGGCAGTTAAAAAAAAATTACATACTCATGTAGACCCGTTGGAGAAAAATGATTACATTTAACCCTACATTCAATTACTCAATTAAAAGGTAAAGTAGAATTTAAATTTTTAAATCGTTCCTTAATTTGCAAAAGTTAAAGTTAATCCTCAACCAAAAATAGTAACAACTTAAAGTAAAAAGGTAAAATTTAGATAAGTTTACAAATTTAATATCCTGTCTTAATCCATTATATATAAATTTTAATTACATTCCAAGTTAAGGTTAAAAGTCCTAAATAGATTACTAGTGCAACAATTGCTTAAATACACAGCCTGGATTTAAGATCCAGCAGAAAAACCTTGACTAAAGTTAAATAGAATTTAATTGGAAATTAAATATACATATTATTACTCCTTACTTTAATAAATCATAGCTAGAAATTTTCCTTCAATTAATCAAATCTCTTCCAATATTTGTGTGAATTTACTTATCCTTATTATTTAGAAATACATGTTCACTGAATTAAGGTTGAATGCCGTACTAAAATTTCTGGTGAAAGGAGGAACAGAACAAACTAGGTTGAACTCACTCGAAGGAAAAAAATTTTGAGGCTTAATTAAGCGTTACCCATTGTAACAAAAGGTGTCGGTTATCATTGAAATTTTAAATCTTAATTTACTTTTACAAAACGCTACAACTATGGACAAAAACGAAGGCACTTATCTGCTGAAATTCTTTCCCAGACAACCAGTAGGCTGATGTAGTAGTAAAAGGCACTCCGTCGAACGTAAATCTTGCCAGCTATCGATGTTAATCTGGCCCATCCTAGTAGGATGATGATAAGTGCATGGATGTTTTCGAAGTGAGAGATCTGGACGAAGCCGAATTCAGCGGGATTCAAGGAACGTCAAGCTCTGGTGGAAAATGCATTGAGATTCGAAGAAAAACAATAGAAGTACATCTCCTTCTTATTCTTCATCTCTTCCTCAATGGGAGCAAGCAACAAGCCGAAGGCCGCTTTTTCCGGACGAAGCCCGGACAATTAAATGGGCATAATTCTACCGGTCTCCCTGGGTCAACATAGTAGCTCTTCCAGAGGAAGGAAAAAAATCGAAGCGTCTTCTTTCAGCTGCGAATCCAAGGCAAAGAGAGTGAACATGGCCTTGCATGACGATTTCATTCGTCCCGAATCCAGAATTTCCGAAAATCACCAAATTTGGTGAATTAGTATGCAAATCTCGCCAAACACAAAACAGTGCTGCGAAAACTTAGTTTTTCCTTCTTCACACCAAAAAAAATTCCACCCTCGCCACCCCCTTCGCCAACAAGGAGGGGTGAGGGAAAAGAATGTGACAAACCTACCACACCCGTACCACGCAAGCGGACGCAGTACATGACCTTGACGAAAAAGAGCTCCGAAACGACGCTTATAGCAGAATAAATTTTTAAACACGAAATTCAACAATTTTAGCAATTAAATGGGCATAATTCTCCAACGGGGCAACGTACAGTCATGAAAGTAGATTCATAAGAAGGGTAAATTTTTTCTCTTTAAGAGGTATAAATTTCAACCATGTGAATAAAAAGGAAGTATTTTTAAATTTCAAATATTACGCAGAAACAACCGATTTCCCATTTGTCTCCTTCTCCCGAACTATCGAACGCGTAACGTAAGAATGAGAACTCTGTTTAACTCGCATACAAGTAATTGATTCAATAACATAAGCAATACAAATCGTGAAGAAAAATTTAGAATAAGCATAAATTAATGCATATAATTTACTCACTCAATAATTAATTAACAAATAACTGCAATTAACTACACATTAATCTATAATTCTAAACTAACCAAAAATCACTACATAACAGTAGCAACGAATTAGAGATGGACATATTTCCTCTTAAGAAGTCAAATTGCGTCGTGATTAATAGGCAATTTTGATCCATCTTTCACCTACAGCGAACTGATTGTGAAACCTTTCCGTGAAATACAAATACCGTTGCTTTTATTTGTTATTTCAAATACCTAATTTAAGGTACCTAACCTAAAATAATAACCAGTAACATATTCCTATTCAGAGTTAATAGGTCATATTCTAAATATTTTTCTTATACTTTTGAAATATTCATTATTTAATTTGGGATTCATTTTCCGTATAACGGTTTAACTCTTATCCTATCCATTTTAAGCCATGCAATTTTATGATTACTTTTGGATTACCTTTGTTGATAAAAAGTAATTTAATGCTCACATAATGCATTTATATTTTACATTAAAGTAAAGATTTGTGTTAAGTAGTTTTTGACGAACAATATTCTCAACGACATATAGATCGAGAGAATAATGAAAAAGCGTATATCTTTCCTCCGTCAGAAATGTTTTCTTGATGCTAGGAGTGAGACAGAATATCATCAAAAAATAGGTTTCAATATAAGATTTGCGTTAAGTCTTGTTTTTTAAATCTATGTCCAGACGAAAGGGCTGTATCAACAGTTTGTCAAGGAAATCCACAGAAATAATGCCTTCTTTTATTTGTTTTGGTGCGAACACAAGATAATTTTTTTATTAGTTAGCCGGAAGCAGAACAGATCGCTTCCAGAGTTAAAGCAAATAGTAGCAATGAAAAACGGAATGAAATTTAAGAATAATCTTTGGTCAATATAATAAAATTTTAAGAATGAAGAGCAATAAAAACATAATTTCATCAGAGTTTAATGGAATAAAATTTATATTGAAGGCATAAAATTAATTGGTAAATTATTTTCAAGTAGATTAATGGAAAATATTCCACAATAGAGTCATTTAATTACTACATTGAATTCCAAAAGCTAAACACGCGACGATAAAAATAATAAAAATGGAAAGGTAAAGCTTTGTTTTAACATCAAATTGCACATGAAGCTAACAATTATGTTTATATATGACAGAGAACAAGCATTATGTACAAAGATGAAAACAATATTTAACTTTCTTAAATTACAGGGTGACGTAACATTTGGTCATTAACAAATTGATGCTTAAAGATTAAATCAAGCAAACAAAACTTGCATTAATAAGACATGTGATCATTCTAGACCTTTAAACAAACTCTATAGCGATTGCCCATGCTTTTAGTGAGGTTATCAAACATAGTTAGCAATAGCCATTACTTCATTATGGCAATTTCTAACTATTTGAGATAAACTGTAGGAAGTAAACGTGCACAGACAACACGATTGACGGCATTCCGAAATTTTAAATGGAATTAAATTCGGGGAAATACGGTAGCCTCTCCATACAAGAAATACCTCCACTCTCTCTCCAGGTACCCGTTTACAATGTTGGCTGGTTACGGACAGGCACTACCTTCCATACAGAGGAAATCAGGACCAACATGTTGATCAATCAGAACCAAACATCACAGAACCGTCTTTAAAGATGTAGTGGGCTTGATATTTTATTGGAATTCCAGCTTACGCCATGATGCTGCCATCTTTGAATTGGTGATGTTTGGGGTCTGAATCCATGTTCCTCGTTCTTTCCAGACCCTTGCACGTTTATTATATGATTCCAGGGAAAATATGGACACGTTCGTGAACAGGACTTTGCGTCAGTCTGAGATAGTCTAATTGAGATGTTGACAACGCCATTTTAAGCTTGCCCTTCTGAACTGTGAGGTTAGTGGAGCACAAACAAACATTTTGGCACTCTGCTGTACAGTTCCTTCATATGAAGCCTTCGGTTCTTAGTACTGGCAGATACTGTTTGACCAAGTGACGCTGTAACCAGGGATGTTACAGTTATGAAGATCGCTCGTCGATTCCGGTTGACTACTGTAACAATACACCGATCTTCAAAAGCGTCATAACTCTTGGTTGACCCGGCACAGTTCTCCGGATAACTGTTTGATTTGTTTGGAATTGTTTCTACATTCGAAAAATTACCGAAGAAAACTCTAAAGAAAAGAGTTACATCTCTGATTAACTATCCTGGTTCAATGAATCTGACAGCTAGCAACACTCACTATCTTCTATTCGTCTTATTTCAGCCACAGAAACACTAATATCGTCAAAACGTACCTTTCGCCAGTTATAACTACTTCGTATGAGCAAGTAAGTGAACTCCTCAAACTCTTCAGTATGCCGGCTTTTTCAAAGACTGCCTAATTAGCATACGTTCGGACAATCAATCTTGATACTTACATATTGCCATTTATATCCGCAGGGATCTTCAGCCACTCAACTGCGCTTTTAAAAACTTCTAATTTGTATTGCGTGCTTAACTTTTGGAAGTCAATGTATATTACGATTACACATCCAACATTTAATTTGCAGCTGAAATCTGCATGCGATAAAATTATTATTTAAGAAGGTCTGGTAAACAAAGCAGCAGCAGAGTAGATTAAGATGTTCCAAAATTAAGATATTCTTAAATGCAGTTGAATGAAAGATAGGGGGTTGTAGAAAGGAGGCTTTTAGCAATCATAAAAAGATAACTTTTTAGTTATATGAACTCATATATTATTCCCTTAATAAAAGGTGCTCTGGTGCAAAAAGTCTTGAATTTGTTAAAGCTAAAAGCGGCAAGCAAAACATAAAGAACGCTAGGTAATAATACTGTTCTCGAAAGTATTTCTGAAAAATCTAGTATCACATAGAAATAATATTCATTCTTTCAGATTCAAAAAATTCCAGTCCACTTTCAGATTCCAGTCATTCCTTGTTGACAAAAATAGCATTGCAATCACACAATCCAATAATCAAATAATTTCCCAGAATAGAATACATACAGAATTGAATGGAAATGTTTTGTTTACATATTTTATCGAGAATGCTGATTTTTGAAATCTAATTCTAACTTTTATAAAAGCAATTTAGATTGAATGGTGGTGATGTCCAGTTTTACTAGAGACAGTCTAGGAGATCGGTAACTGCCCTTAATGATCGTTATATAGCACTGCTGCTACCATTAATTCTTTTGTACATTACCTAAAATAATAGGTATCATAATCTGTATACTGGTTTTGCACTAATTGTGAACATTATAAATTGTTTTAATGCGTGCAAGAAATTTATATTCTTTCAGTTCTATAGCTCGATTCTATAATGCCTTCAATTACTCATCGGGGCTTCAATACAGTTCCCATGCGATGTGTTCAGTACCCATTACCCACACTACTAAAATATTCCTGTATTTAAACATCTTCTGTTTTCACACCTTTGTGACAACATGAATCGCAACATGAATCGGAGTCGACGCAGTCATAGTTGCCATTTGAAGGAGAATATTGTTAAGACATCAAAAGTCCTCAACTGATGCTGAAGTCAACAAGCAAAATCTCCTTATTAAATCTACTTGTATATGAAGACATTATGGATTCTTTGTTGTGTTATAGTTTTATCTAAAGTATACCCTTTTAATAGTTGAAAGTATGACAGTTACTTACTTTATAAGTTTCAAATATTTGTGAAGTATGGTAATACACATAATAAATACTACTGTACAGGTATAATTTTCTTAAATGATTAACTTTGAAATACACTAGTATGTGTAATTGAATAGTACTGACACGTTTTATTTTTGTCAAATATTTGAAATTTGTATTGCATATATTGTACTCATGTAATTGCAATGGCAGAGTTTTTATTTATTTCCATATTCGTCGAACTTATATTGCATATAAATATAATTCAGTATAATACGGAAGCATATAAATGTTCTCCCACTGGCAGGACAGAAAGACCGAAATATGCATTTGTGAATCAGATGCTTAATTAATGGAAAACGTTTTACACAGCTGCTAGCTATTTTGGCTTAAAACTATATTTCTCGTTTTTACATTAAAACACAACAAAATAATATATAACACCATTTTATACGTAATAGGGGAAAGAGATTCAAATACATATTGTTACGTTCTCTGGGTTCGTGGACTTAGAGTAATTGATGAAAACACTTGAAAAGAAAAACTCGCCAGTAAGCACTATTACACAGGTCAGGTCGAAAGACATGTTTACACTCGTCGAAAAACTACGACAAACACGCTGAAACAATCAGCAAGGCAGCCTTCAGGCTATAACGGTGAAGACAGCTTCATGGCAAAGCACTAAAGTATAATTCCAACTCGGTGGATCCCTCTCAAGATAATCTCTGAGCTCAAGATACTACTTTCTCTCTGAACAGGCAGAGTATATATTACCTACCTTCGAGAATATTCCGGGAAAACTGCTAAGAATGCATTCTAGAAGGTTCTCGCTTCGTCTATGGAATAACGCTAATTTTGTCGCCAAATGGACGATTTCGCGAATCGAATCTAGAAAACCTGCCTTTCCCTGCCATTTTCTGGCAACCCTAAGCCCGCTTTGCGGGGAGACGTAGCCGCTGGCCATTTCGAAACAATATAATTATTTACACGAAACTGAATTAATAATATAATTTGTGTTACTATAATTGAAGTTTGCTTTATTAAAACTATGATATTGATTAGAAACCTGCATTTATACTTCATGCTGACGTAAATATGTTAACATCTAGTTGTGAAGTGAACCCGTGACATAATTTGCTAAAGAAACAATGCAAAAGTGTACAAATAAGTTACTGGTCCTATCTGCAATTGCTTCACTTCCAAAAGTGTCATTATGAGTTGCGAAAAAGTAAAAAAAATGGTTACTGATGAAAGACTTCTTCTAGATCTTGAAATGGCTGTATTGTTTTCATCCAACATACTTGCTTAAATCTTTTTCTCTTGAATATTACTCTGGGTAAAAACATAAACTCAAATTAACCTCTTTATTGTTGCTCAACAATTGTTATAATGAATCAATGCTTTAATGTTATTGCTAATGAGTCGCAGGGTCACATTGAAGTGTTTTTATGTGCTGAATTACGCCAGTGTGAAATCCCCAAATTATGTCTTAAGGATTAAGGACTGATTGTTTAAAATAACAACTGCATTGATAATTGTTAAAATAATGAAGTAATAAAAAGAAAAAATATTGCAGGTACAAAGAAATTTTTTATTCGAAAAATTCATATTTATTGTTCCCAAAGCATTTCTCAACCTTGTTTTACACTAATTTTCCTTTTCTGACAATTGAATGCATTATCTCTGAAATGAAAAAATCATTGAGCAGAATAACTTAGCTTTAACTAGTTAGAAAATTTGAATTAACTTTCAAAGTATGACCTAAAGTGTTTTTATTCTAGAGGAATTAAAGTTAGAATCAATATTTATTTCAATTTCAATTTATTGTATTATTGAGGACATTTTTCCTCTAATATATTTTAAAGAACTTATTTAAGACTTTGCACTGAACATTTGGGAATCAATAAGGTTTTAGAGCAGAAATTTTGGAAAAATCAACTGTGCCTTTTTGGGGGTTCAGCTCAGGTATTTGTTGCCTGAATACTAACTACCCCATGAGAATATATGTCATTACTTTAATTCCTACAACACACGCCCATTTAAGCTATAGGACTTTTATCCGCCAAGGATATTGAGCCAACAGGACATTAATTGGCATTACACTTAACTGACAACACTTTACCCGACCGCATGTTTAAATGAAAAGTAGAAATTTAGACAAACATATGTGACGATGTTTCAGTGAAATTTGGCCATATTTATCCGACAATAACTTTTTTTATCAATTACAAAATTGCTGGAATTTTCCATAAGTTCAATGTTTAAGTAATTTTCTCAGCTATGAGTGAAATTCATTGTTCAAACTTTAAAGATTCCATCTTGGATTTTAATTCTTTCAGAATATTTTACAGTATCATGTGAAGTGTTTTGTGATATATCGGCCAAATTGAAAGAACGTTGAAATTTCTGGTTAGGGAACATGACTTATATGTTCGAAATGAAGAAATAAACACATTTATGATAGTTTTTCACACTCGGGGCAGTTTCACAATTTTGATTTTGGATCTGCAAAAACTATTCTTAAAGCTTCTTCAGTTATTAAATTGAATACATAAGATTTCTTTGAACCCTTTCACATCAACAAAAGGTTTTTTGTTAATTATTAACGCACAATTAAATCATGCTAATGCCCAATTAAAACGTTAGACAGTAATACACAGGGACTCCTGTTATGTGACCTCAGCTTCAAAACCGCTCTGTACAAATGGCTCCAAAATAGACAACGGTACAGGGAGTGGTTTTTGTTATATTGACAACAATTCAGGTGAGCGAGTTCACGTTTTCAGACACGTAAGCTGAGAAATACAATAAATGCAACAACTTTGAGAGTTTAGCACAGATTTATTCAAGATTTCAATCGATTTCAAGGGTAAACAGGTACAGAACCCTCTTCGTTAGGACTAAAGAAATATGCAAGACTTCTGTTTTTACTTAACAGGGGAGTTTTATCTTGTGTCGAACAACAGAGACGAGTTGGATATCTTTTTGTGATAAGCATGAAAAAATAATGCTGCTAGCTGAGAATATCCCAATGCGTGTGCTCCCAAATAGTAAGATATTGAAGATTTGGTTAGTAGAAAGAGATGTAGAGCTCATGATAGCAACGTAGCTAAACGATAAAGCCATTAATAGCGTGAGTCGAGAAAAATATCTAAAAAACGATGTGAAGTATTGTGCTTCATGTTCATCGATCGAAGCTCTCATGGCTGACTTCTAACCAGAATGCTAGGTGATCGGAGAGTAGGAGGTGCATCATTGAATCATGTGATTGTCAAGAGTTACAGGAATGGCTGCGGAAAGATTGCATAATTACTAGTAGTTCAGGCATTCGTAGAGGGAGCAGGGAACCTCTCAGAGCCATGCATTTTAGAAGGATTAGCTCGTAGAGACATTAGGTTTATTTGGAAGCAGAAGACATGAAAAATGAGCAATGCCCTCGGCAACCATAGACCACATGTTTCCTATCGGCGAAAGATACGGAGAGCGAGCCGGCCGGGGAAGCATTTCAATCGGGCGATTGACGAAGAACCCTTGGACAATGCATGTCACATGTGGTCGCGAATCGTCCTGTTGAAGTATGGCTGTGGGCAAGGCCCTGGAGGTAAGGAAGGACAACTGGCTCCAACACCTCGGAGATGTAGCGCTCGCTGATTAAAGTACCGGCAATGCGTACTAGAAGAGTGCGACAGTGATATCCAATATCGCCCCATAACATAATACCCGGTGCAGGACCAGTGTGGCGATGCATAAAGCAGCTGTTCAGCATCCTCTCTTCACGGTGTCTCCAGAGTCGAATCCGACCATCGTGGTGTTGCAGACAGAAGCGTGACTCGTCAGTAAAGACAATTTCATTCCATTCTTCCATCCACGTCCTTCTTTCATCGCACCATTGGCGGCGGAGACGTCTGTGGTTCTGCGTCAAAGGTAGACGAAGAAATGGACGTCTTGCGGACAGACCACTCTGCTGTAAACGGCGTCGAATGGTACGCGCAGACACTGGATGATACGTTACAGACTGAGTGTGCTGTGCTATGGTTCGTGATGTGACTGAGTGATCCGTCACTGCCATGCGCACATTGTTCCTGTCATCACGTAAAGTGGTGCACTGAGGTGGATACGATGAAACACGTCGTCCGTCGTGCCACTATCCTTCCTCTGCCGAACTCGGATACTAGATCAAACGATGATCGCTGTTTACTACGAGGCATAATTGATCTTATTTTTTGAAAAACCACAAGAAAAACACAATTGCCGAACTTGAAATCGTCGAAAACTCCAAGCCTTAAATAGCGCTTTGAAGTGGCGCCACAGGCGCGCGTGATGTGCCTTTGCGCTGAAATTCTAATCATTTGCATATCTCACCTCCGCTAATGCATGTTGTAAATTTCATGTTATTTGCATTCTTCCTTCGGGGTGTTGCATTTACGGTGGCCAGCAGTGTAATTTTGTTCACTTGCATGAAGTTATTCATAGGGTGAGGAATGGCCACTTCAGTGATTTTACTAAGTGTTGAAAGTAAACTGATAGGCTTGTAGCATGCCGAATCAGGTGGGTCTTTCCCTTGCTTGGGAATTGGTTCGATAATTGCAGTTTATGCAATTGCAGTTTATGCAGTTATCGATTGCAGGAATTGGTTCGATAATTGCAGAACTGACTGGGAAATATTGGATTTTCTAAATACGGCCCTGGCATAGTTCCTATGATGGAACTATACCAGAATGTGCATCTTATGAGTAAATGGCAGGAGCAGTAGTCATTTGAACCACAGGCAGACGCGTAAATCCAAAAGTAAAAATGGAGATTTACCTCAATATTCGAGAAATGGCTAAATGTCCCCGAACGTTTTGGTCTTTGCTTGAGGGGGGTCTTCGAACAATCAGCTCTTCGATCTTCTCTCACTTGCTCACGACTTTTGTTTTCTGCATCGAATCAATCCGTTATCGATTTTGTCAATATGTCATAATTCAGCAACTACGTAAATACGTCTTGCTATTAAGAAATGATTTCGAAATGAGGTCAACATTTCGAAACTGTATTTTTTTTCATCAAAGCACCAGTTAAACTTGAAAGGGAAACATCTATTTTCTCCTTACGAGGTTAGAATCTGTTTATCAGTTGATACGTTACTCATTGCACCAGAGTCAATCCGTGTTCTGGCTGCTACTGGATTACTTTCCCTGCTCTTTAAATTTTGTAGCTGTTCGAGAAAGCCTTGGATTTGACCTTTATTATTCTATCGTTAACATTCGAAAACACAGAAGCAGCTCTCGAATCACTTTTCTTTATGTTTGAGAATATCGCTGAAGGGTTTAAGGTTTCTGCGCGACTCTAAATAACTAGCAGCTTCACTATAATCGGTAAATTTTCTTTGTTTAAATTTCCGTATGATCATAATTTAACAATTTGTTTTCAATATATAAGATCATGACTGAAGAAAACCTTTCTATGTTTTGTTCTAATATTTGCAGCATACTTATGCACTCTATAAGATTTAATATAATAGAGGAAGATTTAATCTAAAGATTTGATCTGACCTTTTCAAACAAGCATAAATTTGCTATATCTGGCAAATAGCAGTAGTATAGAATATAGTAACTTTTAGAATTATGCTGTTCTAAAAGCGACCATGCTAACACGTACTAGGAATCCAAAATTGTAAACGGCTGCATAATACGAAAGGCATAATTCCTAATACGTATTTCAACACGGTAAAATCATGACATCCGACAATGTGATATTTTCATGAATGTCAGATCTGGAAATGCCTTTAAAAGAGAGCAATTCGCGCAAACTACCCGAAAAGCGATATTAGAAGTGAGAAACGATATTTTGAGTAATTTAATATTATTTCCAGAACTTGCTAGAACTTCAGACACTAAAACGCTATTTTTCATTCGAAACGAATAACATATAAATAATTGCATCTTTAAACTCCTCCTTCTCAGTAACACAATTTCTAGATTTTCTTCAGTACACAACGCAAAAAATCTGCTGAAACCCATGAAAAAATTTCACCTTCTAATTTCTTAACCTTAGCTTTAACTATTTCATAATCACTGACCTGAAGGTTTTCGGTTGCTCATTTTTCTTTTCACTGTTAAGTTTCTGTAAGTTGTGACTTTTAAAAAATTTTTTTTAATTAAAAGAACTTTTAAACTTTGAGACGCCATAAAAATGAAACAAATATATTTACTCGACACTGCAGCAATTCTCTTTAGTTTATTTGAATCCGTTATTCATACAATTCACAATAGTTCTTTTCTTACGAGTGTCGAAGGACCGTTTTATTCCTGCTTGGGGGTATGTCTTCTTAGAAATAAATGAAGATGCACCACTTTCAATAGTGAAATATTATTTACTGAATTGAATTGTAATTATTTAAAAATAAACATAAGCACTTTATACACAGTGAGTGAGACCATATTACGCATATTTTCACAAGGAAAGTTAGCGACTCTCAGGATCGAAATCGCTTGTGACTACGACTGATGCCAAGGCGTGTGTGGGAAGCGTTGCCACACATTTTCTTAAAATCAGCATACATATAGATGCAGAAAGTTGAAACATACACAGAGAAAGACTGTTAAACTCATCATAATGAGACATTACTCAAATTTTGAGGAAGCTATAATTACATTTTTTAAACGTGCCGTCGCTCTTGCGTTATTTTATTACACTAACCACACGCGTGGCCAGCCGTCAACATTAGCTATCATAAAAGGAAAAATTCTGTAATGAAATTGATGAGTCTAGTTAGCGTAATTTCATTAGATTCAGTTAGAATAATTTCACAAAAATGCTAAATTGTTTTAATAGTAAACTAAAAACATTGCTTTTTTGATTACATTAATTTAATCAATCGATGTAAAAAGAAATTATACAATGAGATGTAGTGAATACTTCAGCGCACTACTTAGATTTTTTAATACGAATTAAATAATTGTAACTGCTTTCAATTATGCTCTCAGAGCGCCTGGGGCTGGAAGTTTCATTGCATCTTTAGTTTCATTACACAAAAGCAGCTTGAAATAAGGATCATATATTTCTTTCTTTCCGTTTTCTCAACTAATATTATTTTTGTACAATATTTTATTTTTCAGTGTACATTAGTAGTACTGATATGAACTCAAATATCAGTTGTTTCATTTTACTTGCTTTTATTTTTATTGAAGTACTAGCTTTTACCCTCGGCTTCGCTCGCGTTGATGTCCTTAAATAAGTTTTAACTCCGCGTGAATTTTAAAAATACACTCCGTGTAAAATTTCAGTAAATACTGCCCTTCTTCTATACCTATAGGCCGCGGATAATTTGTATTTACTCGGAGTGTATCACCACGAAATCTAGTAAAACTGCTACGTATATTTCCTAATGACTGAAAAATGTTTATGAAAGAAGAGCCAAGAGACGAAAAATCCCGAAGGATTTCAAATAATAAATTAAACAAATAAAAATTAATAAACGCTTAATTAATAAATGTTACGTTTTCACGCCTAATTACTTAAGCGATCATTATGAAATTTTCAATAAATATTTTTGATATATTAAAAAAGGTTAAAAATGTTTGCCTGGTTTAAGCCGCGCACCTGCGCGCGCACACAAACTTTTACATCGCTTAACTTTAACATTGAATCTTTTAACATTTATGAAACTTTTAACATTGAATGTTTATACAACGACAATCATTTTAAGCTATAAAACCTATTATACAGTTTAAGTTTCAACAGCTAAGTTACATTTTATAGCCTATAACCTTTTTTAATATATCAAAAATATTTCTTGAACATTTCATGATGATCGGTTAAGTAGGCGTGAAAGCGTAACAAACAAACAAACTCACATTCGCATTTATAATTTCAGTTAGGATTCAATGATAGGAGACACAATGGTCGTTTTGTAGCAGTCAGCACGCACAATTCTTCGGCGGTAAATTTTTTTTTTATTTCTATCTATGTAACGGACGCAAGGGAATCTTTTTCAAAGAGTCCCGAAACAGATCCAGAAAAAACCTTAAAGCGATATAATCACAGGATATCGGACAGATCGACTAAACATGATGAATACTGAAGAATTTCTGTCCAATTAGTACGAGTCTATTTAAGCAGGACAAATGCATGTAAATTTCTCAAATTACAACATAACACCTCTAAGAAGGACTTGTCTTTTAAGAAAGTGTAAAGTATAAAAAATAAAAATAAAAAGTGTATAAAAATAAAAAATAGATTCTGTACCAATTTAGCACCATATCGATAGCAAAAATTTTTTCCGGGGGGGGGAGAGAAAAAGGAAAATAATGTGGTGGGGGAGAGAGGAAAGAAGAGGTCCATAAGAATTAGTAGGTAGACACATCACGAATTAAATGCATTTTTATTTAAATAAATTACATTGAAAAGAAAAAAAATATTATTAAGAATTGCGTTTATTGTTTTTAAACCGCTTATTTTGTTAACCAGTAACAAACAGATTGTATTTGAAATTGAAATATCTTAATGCATTGTCGAAGTGTGGTGCATGAGAGATAAAAATATTTTATTTTAAGCAATGGCAAAACATTGCTCTTAAAGAGTCGAGTTTATTGAGTGAATTTGGAGGATAAATATCTTGTACTTTTCCAAATGGAAACAAACTGGCGCGGCGAGGATAAAATATTTTATTTCGAGCAAAAATTTTAAATTGCAGAGATTTTAAATTAAAATTTCATTAAATTTGTGCAAAATATGAAATAAATAAAATAACAAATAGAAATTCAACATTCGGGCTTCGAGTAGCACATGTCCGGTAGAGGGCTAAGTGAGGTCAAAAGATGGTGGTTCTAGATGTCGCTGTTTTTTCACAATGCAATGAACAACATATTTACACAATTACATATACAGATTCTTCATTATTTAATATTAGAGTTACTCGCTTTAGTTACATTCGTTATAATACACCATTATATAATACTAGAAATATCTCGTTTTAGTTATATTCGCCGACTATATCAAAGTGTACTACTCTGGAGGTTTTAGCACATTGGGTTTGAAGCGGCAGGACGAATGCTATTAAGTTCTAAAATAATAGAAATACAGCAGAAAGTCACACGAAGTTTAGGCCCGCATGTGAAGGGATGCTGAGCTAAATTGGAAACTTTGTGAATTTCTGTATCATTTTCGTCAATAGTAATGGCTGTATACATAATTTTCTTCAAATTGTTTGCTTTTATATTTTAAGCCTTTATGGTGAACACCACGTATTTTTAACATGCAGTAATATTTATTGTTTTTTGAAGGTATCTTTTTTAAAGCTCACAGAATTAAATTGACAGCTTTGCAACTTCCAGTACCATTTCATATTAGTTAGTGGATATTAAATAACGCTGTTAATAGATACAATTGTGTAAGATTAAAAACTGAAATGATGAAATATCTATACACTAATATTTCTTACCTAATTTTAAAATGAGTAATTAGTACTTTTCGCTTCAATCATGTGCTAAAATGTTTTAGCTGAGGAGATGCAGATTTGTCTAGGAATTAGTTGAGTGACGAAGTAGATGCATTCCGATGGTTGTAGTTTCAGCACGCTATAGCAACTAGGGTACAGACGCATTCAAACATACAAACATAATAAGGTAAAATTTTAAGCTTATTGTAGTAAGATAAATGAATTTTTTTACTCACTTGAGAAACCCATCTTGAGCAATATTTGAATCTGGATGACAAAATATGAATGTCCATGAAAAATACTGGAATGCTTGAAATATGGTCATTTTAATGGTTATTACGGATAAATGCTAAGAATCGGTTATCTTAGTATAATGTGCGGAGGTTTTAAGAGGTGTTGAATTAACGAACTCTACAGTTATTCATTCTAGTTCCCTGATAATGGACCTTTCTCTTTTCGGAAAAATGTATTTTATTATTATATTGTTTTATGATGCAATTTCATCAAAAATCTATCAACAACAATAAGAAAGGAAAATTGTTGCCAAAACTATATTTTAAAATACCTCAGATGTGAGAAGTGTATTCGGAAGCTTCATTTAAAAAATTTAAAAAAAAATACAAACTATTATTATTTTTTCAAAATTCTTTTTTTTAAAAGGAGTCGAAAGGATTAAAGTTCAACGTGTCCAAAAACCAAAGGAAAATAAAAAGCACATTTTTTAAAAGAAGTTTTTTTAAAAAAATTCCGCTGAAAAGGTGTTAAGCTCACCTTCCAAAATAAATTCGTATTTAATCGATTTATTGAAATACGAAATTTATTTTAAGTTCGTAAAATAGCTAAGTGTCTACGCTTCACGACGATGTAAAAATGAAATGTATAGATCGCTTTCCTGTAGCCCATTATGTCTCAAAATGACGCGATTTGGTCACAAAACATAAAATAAAAAAATTCTAATTCTAATTTCGAAAAAATCACTTCGAGGTGCACTGGTAGATACACCTATGTACCAAAATTCGTGGCCCTAGGTCTACTAGCTTCCTCGCAACACGAATGAAAGACACGCACGCACGCACGCACGCACACACACACACACACACACACACACACACACGTAGAGATATGACAGTTAACTGTTTCAAAAATTTTTTGAAATTTTTATAGTACCAAATTGTACTGACGCTAACACTATTATGAAGATTAACTCTTTAAGTTATTAAGTAAGTATGTAACATATGTAACAACATCCTTGTAATACAGTCATTCATCAAAATTTTAGGTATTGCTGTTCTTTTTCATATGGTTTAGTTTTTAATTATATTTTCCATATTCACTATTATTACAATGAATTCAATTTATAAATTCTACATATTTTTAATGCTCACTGAAACATTAGTCCGCCTTGGTTTTTAATACTCATTGCAACAATAGTTCCATAGTCATCACTGCCACGATTTTTAACATCTTCTGTACTAAAAACACAATTTTATATGATTTTTTGTAATATTATTCAAAATGCTTTCATCATTACTTATTTTCCACATTCATCTCATCCTCAAAGGAATTCAAAATTTTAATCCAAAATAGGATTATTATAACATTAAATTTTAATAACCGTCCTTATTTGTCGTTGTTGAATTTATTTAATACAGTTATTAAAAATAAAGTTTTAATACCATAAAATTTTAGTTTGAATAATAAGTTTCAATGATTTTCCTTAACCCAAATATTTGACAAAGTTGAATTTTAATATCTGTTATTTACTTTATTCAAGCATGAATATTGAAAATTAAATTTATAATACCTTAAAATTTTAACTTGATATCATTTTCATGAACCCGTACTAGGTATTTTAAATCCAATGTAATAAGAAAAATAGCATTTTTCAATTCAGTGATGCAGAACTGTGACTAGGGATTTTTTCGCCTGAGATAAAATGATGAGTGCAGTCAAATTAATTAGATATAAAAATATCATTATATTAAATAACAGTTCTTATAATCAAATTTAAACTTATATATTGAGAAAATAATATGGGTAATAATTTATAATTTTTAATTGAAAATGTTAGAGTACCTTTTTGATAAATAGAAAATTACATTGAAATAATATAAATAGTAATACAATTAATATATACATGTATTTAAGTTATTATTACATATATTATATTAATATTTAAGCTTTTTGACGTTGATTTTTCTTATTTTAAAAGAAGTAAAAATAAATAATTTTTCAAAATTCATTTGATTATTTATGTTCTATACAGAAAACAGTGAAATTTAATTTGACCAATGGACATTTTTCATAGTATTTTTATTATTATTCTAAGTTTTTTGAAGTTCCTTTCATCCAAACAATAGAAATTTCTAATGTTAAAAATATTTTTAATGCAGCTTCCGAATTCAGATATGATTGAACTAAACAACATTGCAGAATCATCTTTAAAAGGTAAACTTTAGCGGGGAAAATTATTAAAATAGTATGGTTTCTAAAAGTAAATACTTATAACGGAATATCTGGAGCATTTATACTAGTAGGTTATTTACATGCAAAGCTACAAGTTGCTCTTCTAAAATACCTAAATTCAATGACATTAATTTTCAGCATTTAGAAATTAAATTTCGAAAGCTCTTTTGTTTAATTTTTCGTACATTCACTTTAATTTTGAGATTAAAACATGTATAACGTCTTTCATTTCTACGGCGAAAAAATAGTTTTTTAGAAGTATCATTCTTTTAGCTCTTGATTTCTAAAAATTTGATTTATTCAATTTTCGGTACTGTTCTGTTATCGGGACCGGATTTAGAAATGTATGAATGCATTCACGTATGTATGTAGAAATGTATGAATGCATGCACATACTAGGTATGTATGTATATGCATGACTAAGTACTTTAAAATGAAAAGGTGAAAAAATATTTAGTCAGAAATGTATGAATGCATGCACGCGTGTACGTACGTATGTACGAATATATGTGTATAAGTATGCACACATACATTCGTACTTACATATATACGCGGATAGATGAAGACATCCATCCATCCATGCATCTATACAATACATACATTTCTGAATCCGGTTCTGATAACAAACTACCAAATTTTCAAAAAGTACCACATTTTCTTTTTTATTTCTCTTTATTTCTGTCGATATGTTCAACCTTCCCTAAATTTTCACATATTCGAAGAATATTTTCTGTGGAAAAAAAGGTAATAATGAAGAATCTGCATGAATGCATACAAGTTTCTCGCACTGTGAAATACAACGATGCCTAGAGCCCTCAAATTTTGAATAACGTACGTCTCCACCCGAATATGGGCGTCTGGAAGCTCAAATTTGGAATTTGGAATTTTGGTTTATTATTCATTTCATATTTGTAAAGCATTTATGAATTTTTGATTAAGAAACTCAACGATTTCAAAGCGAGCAATGGCAACATTGTACGGATAAAATAAAGCAGTTTTATCTCCAGTATATGAGGCTGTGTATCGGAAATTTTAAAGATTTATTTGAAATTTTATGCTGTTTTTAAATTATTTTGTGTTATTGCTGTTGAATTGAATTTTGTGGTTTAATTGCGAAGAACATGATATTTAATAAATAAAGGTAACACACGAAATGTTGAGAAAACATCCCTTTCAGCGTAATATAAAATCTGAAAGCTTTCAGAATTTTTTTCTTTTTTTTAAACTTTTCTTGTTTCTTTCAGTATTAAAGTCCATGCATACAATTTTAAACAGAGCTCCTTAAAGAAGCTATTAACTTCCGATTTGCTTAAAGAGGCTATTAACTTCAACACATTGATAAACAACAGTTGTAGCATTCATTATTTTAATTAACCAAATTATTTTTAGTTTGAACTTTCCTATCGAATTCTCAAAGTTTCAGTTGCTGCCCGAATTTAGCGCGAGTGAGATATTTATGCAAATCGCATATATCTGTTAGCAGTTAAAAGGCAGGAGTTAACGAGGGGAAAAACAGTGCCTTGGATTTATCGCCGTAAGGCTGTGCGCGCCAAGATTTCCTCTGTCTACTGAAAGTTCGCCTTTATAGGCATTTGCAATTACTAGTGTTCGCTAGTGAAATTCGCATTGTTGCATTTCACTAAGAGTAAGCTTCCCTCGCCGTCCTACGTAGAATTAAGTTAGGGAATTGAATTTGTTAACACACTTTATTTTTATATTATTTTAGTTCAGCCCAAGTAGTGGCTTACTCTCAATTAGAAGAGTTGTAAATATTTGAATTAAAGGGTCACTTTTAAACCCTGCTTCTGACTTTGTAGTTCTTCAACACTAAAGGACATAGCCTAGATCTGCTCACTGTCCTCTACATAAGGTTTCACAGCTTATGCTCACGAAGAGAGTCCAGAGATTGAAGGAGAAACTTTACACAGTGATATAGCAATTGACATCTTACATAAATCTGAGACATTGATATAAGTATGAAACAATAATAATGAGCTGAAAATTATATAAAATATGTGATAATGATTTTTATGTCTCGTTTTAAACATTAAAAAAGCATTGATAATTAATTAAACTTTTGATTTTATTTGAATAAAGCACGTGAGTGCTAAGGACGCAAAGCCTTTTTTACTCCTTTTATGATATTTTATAATGAAGCTTCAACATGTTTCAAAATTGAAAATTAACATACATAATTTATTTTTTAATGTAGTTTTAAAACTTTGTAACTAATTTGGCATCGTCCTAGCCGTTCACCTGAAAGAAGTGCCTCACTTGCTTCACCGTTGTCTCGGCTCTGCAGTTTTTCTGCATTAATTAATCAAATAATCTTTTACTACATTATTATCATTTACATTCATTATTTATATTATTACATTCACTCATTATTATTATAACTCTCAGTGAAAATTATCAGCATATTAGAAAAAAGAAAGAAAAAAGACAAAATAAATTATTCCTATGTTCGCGAAAGTTGTTTTATGTTTGTAGTTTCCTTTTGAACAGTCAGCAACACAGGAAAGCAGAAATAAATTATGAACAAAATTGATCACCTTAAAATGTCGGCATTTAGCGAGAACACGGGTACAAAGGCAAGAAACCAAACAGTAAAGCCTGAATGCAAAAATTCTCTAATCCAAAAGAGCTGTTAGTCTCGAAACACGATTTTGCGCTCTTTCACGTTTCATTCGAGACGGTTGCCATTCGGCAAAATATAAAACATTTAACTTTCAAATTGATTTATCTGTTGCTGATTAACAAACTAAGCTATTTAAAAGTAACAGATGCAGTTGGTAAGAATATTATTATTATTATTTTTTTGCTTTTTAATCTGATTGATTTAAATAAAAGCACATTTAACTAAATATATTGTAGCATCTCACTTGTTTTGGTAACATACACTAAGTCAAAACTCCTAACTAAGACTACCAGTGACTTATCGCTAAATCTTGGAAAGTATAATGGATACGTGTTAAGAATGTAAAAGACCCTTTTATTAAGATTTTAATAAGTTGAACAGAATGCACTCCCCGTGCTTATAAATTAGCCACCCTTTATGGGATAAACTGAAAAGCAGAGTTTTAAATTAAAACTAAGTCTTATTTAGCCAAAGGTTATGCAGAGATATTTAAATGCACAAGCTGGCTCTTAATCTACTCCGACGTGACAGAATTATCTGCAAGGATAAAGCAACGCCGTAGACAGGAATGTTTATCATAAAATAACAACTAGTAATGTGGCCTTCAGCAGGCAGAACACGCTCTGACTACAGCAATCTTAAACCCACACGCGAGCTAATTTGCATTATGGCAGGAAAATGAAAAGACAGAAATGACAGTAAAGATTCGGATAATAAAATAACTGATTAATTAACATAAATACCTTATAATAAATCTTGTTAAAAACACTAAATATTTATAAAAATTATATATATATTTTTTCAAATACGCGGAAGATATATAATGTTTCCATGTTCATTTAAATGGGTGCTGATCTAGTATTCCATAAAATGTTTCACTATTTCACCTGGATTATCTCTATTGGTAATCTCTGCTGAAGAACATATTAAAATTAAAAGAGCCCTTTTGGGAGACACCTAGATGCTCAACTATTTCAGATTTTTTTATTTTTTGTTTAATGTTTTCTTTTTCTTAAACTTTACATCTTTGAATAAGAATTTCGATGATGGATGACAAAGAAGCAGGATGATGGAATTTGTGCATAAGGGTAATAGCAGGAATAGTGACCGACATACTACATTTTATGTCGTGCAAAACATTTAATGATTATTACAGAGTTAAAGAACTAATCCGATGCAAGACATGCGACCATTCTTAAATACTTTTTTATCTAAATTCTTAAATCTTTGGTTACTTTTTGAAATTTTTTTAATATATCTGTAAAAAGAAAGAGCAGCCGCAGGAGAAGAAACACACAGTTCATAATAGGAAGGTCTAGTTAAGAATGATACAGTTTTGCTTTGACTTTATTCCAGTTGGTTAATTTAGGTTTCAGTTTAAAATTTTAATTGTATAACTGGTGGAAGCTCGTAAATCTTCTGTATTATTTGTATGACAAGAATTGATTTAGGAATGAAGCAGTTTAGAGAAATTTAGTATGAGCAAGTTACGGTACTAACATTCATGTGATTTCATAGATGTTGGAAAAATATTCAAGCACGAGATACTATATACATCTGAACAAGCAAGAGCTCCGAAGGAAAGCCCACACACATTATGACTAAACAATGATTCACCAAATGATAATAACTAAACAATGATGCCGAGTAGGAATATAGGCTCTGCCTAAGCGTAATTATTCAGTTTGTCAATCTAAATAAGATACCAGATTCAGATTAGTGGACATTAAAACCATTCCCGGCATCAAAACTCATCCAATACTGCTTATCGATTACTACAACGTATGCTAGAGAACAAGGCAATTTTCAGCAGTTACAACGATAGCTGAATGACACATTTTTAAAGAACGGTAAGAATCCTGTATCGAACCACGTACTATACCTTCCTGGATTTGATTCAAGTACTGGAAAGAATTATAGCAACGTCCGGAATTTCACCTCAGTACCAGGTGCCTAATTACCGAGCAGCTCGATTCTATTGCGTAGCGAAATTAGGTTAATTAAGTAATTTTGAGTAATTAAAATTTAATCTTTCATATTCCAAATTTATGCTACACAACGTGTGTTTTACTTAATTTCTGTGTAATTTTGTTTTATCTTAATTAGGAGTTTCATGCTTAAGTTTCTACATTCTTAGCTTTCGTCATTCGAGAAGTCTTCGTGCTCGATGCCGTTACTAGGTATCCTTCATTCAAGCGTTTGTAGTCATGTCTTGCTACAAATGTACATACTAAAATGTAAATGGCTTCTTTAAAATATTCTTTCATTTCTATATCTTCGAATGAAGCTCAACAAAATTTAATGGGTCATATTTATGTTGTTAAGTAATGTGGGGATTATCCATCTATCTTGCTCATAATTTGTAGAAAAAAAATTTAAAACTAACTACAACTAAATAAAAACACTTAAATCCCCACTTTAATTATTGTACAAATTTTCATCATAAAGAGAATTGTGTATGAAACCATTGCTGTGAAAATTATCTTCTCGAAAATAAATATATCTATATTGAAAAGGAGGGATTCATCAACGGGTGGCCCACATGGTTGGTAAAAAAATAAATGGGGAGGAATTTAAATGAAATTTACTTGTATGTGTAAGAAAGAAAAATAAACCATAACAGACGCTAGAAGTGATCTCCCCCAACTACCTCATAAGTGTTTAGACTACACCATAAATGTGGTTTAAGTGTTTACATACGGGGCTATATGGAATTGCATGTACTTCGATATTCCTAGTCCCTCAACAATAAGTCAGTTTAATAACCAAAAGCAAAATTAAAACGTTTAATGTAGTCAATCTCATTAAGTTCACGAACAATTGTAAACGAGTAGGAATATAGGCTAGGTTTGTTTCGCATCTCGTGAAACTTGCTTCGTGATATTAGTCAAACAGATTTTGTGAGAGAAACCAACAGTCGGTTTCTTACATCCTTTCAATTTCTCTACCAATAGTCGCGGAGATTCTCCGAGGTGCTGATCCAACGCTGTTTTATTAGTTTCCAGCTTTCTTCACTAAATTTTGTATGCAGTGATTAGAAAACCTTTTCGATGATCAAACTGTTCCAAAAACATTCGCTGATGTTTTAATGGCACCGCTAATCCAATACTGTTTCACAGGAAATACGAATTTTTATGATTACGCTATTAACCGTAAAGCGCTAATACAACTCTGAAGTGAAAAAGACGATTTCTCGTCCAATCCAACTGTTAACATAATCGCAACTGAAATAAAATTTTAAAGTAATATTATTTATCAGTACGTCCACTTGACAGTTATACAAGTAAAACTTTAAGAGAAACAAAACTTGGTTGCTGGTCAGATAACCAAAACACACATTCAAATCAAATCGAATGCAAAGTACAAGTTGACAGGCTTGATCTAAACCTTGCTTTATACTTAACCAAGGGCTCCCGAAACAAAAATTTCTGCCGGCAAATTGAATTACAGCACACTTGAACTAACTTGGGTTCTGATAGTTGACAAAAGTGGAAGTTGCTGTAAAGTCAAAATGACAAATATTTTCAAAAGTGCTAAAATAAGACGACTTTAATTGTAAAACGATATTTAAACGACAGCAGTAATTAAACATAAATAATAATGCTTTTAAAGACCGAGATGATAAAAGGGAAAGATATTGTACTGAAAATTTGAAATCAGATTCATCGAAACTGGTTTTGTCATAGATATAGGATATTTCTGCATAGTACTGCTTTTCTTTCTAATCTTTGGTGTTATTTTACACGAAACTACTTTGAGTAAGTGTTTTTTATATTTTATTTTAATTTCTGTGAATGATTATTTCCTTTCTTTTTGTTTTTCTTAAAAAATATTTTCTCATTTTTGTTATTTCAGATGAAAAAGGGAATTCGGTACTGCTGATGCCAGGTTATGATAGGCTTTCACTATCTTTGTTTCTACAATGATTTTCGTCAATCACAATGACTTCATGTCTAATATACGCTGAACAAATGAATTATAAGTCAGCTTCGCATATTAGTTTTAAGCATTTAAAAGGATCCAGCGCAGAAAAACGACAAAGGCCTTCACTTTGAGCTGTATGCAAATGAAAATCAGAATACTCTCTTCTTACGAAAAGTGCACACCAACAGGTGCACAAATTTAAAAAAGTAATAAAAACTAGGGCCTCCACTCATAAATTAAAAAAAACCTAGCTAACAATATAAATAAACATAGAAAAAAAACTAGTTTTCATCACATAGTATAGCAACACAAATAAGATAAAAGTTCTGAACGTACATGAATATCTTTAACTTAATTGCAATCAAAATTTTCATCCCATTCATCCCATTCATTCCCATTCTCCACATATATGTTTTGAAGTTCTTTTATTTTCTTTCAAAATTTCTTTGCATCTTTTGTGGTAAAATCTTTGTATAACTACTTTTACCCTTTCTCATTTATTTAAGTTTCCATGTATAGTAATTATGATAATTAATTAATAAATTTGAATATTAATTTTGATTCTATGTATAGTAATTTGAATTGATGGTAGTCTGCGAAAAACAACTATTAGTTGGTCTTTCACAGTTCCTGGTTTAAGTGAGTTTGTAGTTTTTGTTTTGATATGGTTTACTTAGGAGGAGATTATTTGTACGCTAGCCAAAGAATGAGATAAAATAGCTAGACTCCTACAATAGATAAAATTCCATAAGCAGAATAAGTAAATGTCATCTTTTACATAACATACACCAAATTACAGGAATGGGTTTGTAAGACAGATTTATGTCTTGATTTAAATGAAACAAAATCCCCATTCATCATCTTGAAGATCCAGTTTGTCTTCAGAAACAAGGTTATGGAATCGCATTGTTAAATATGAAACTGAAAATGGCATTTGGCATGATCATATACCATTACCGGATCAAAAATGCAGAGATGTGCGAAATTTTTATCGTCATTTAGAGGAAATCACTTTTCAATTTGCATACTAGCTTCAACACGAAATTTTAAACGATCGTTTATAAACCTGCTTTACCTGCCACTAAGAAACATTTAACGGCCTCCCAAAATGGCCTTTTATTCAAAGGTTTATGATTTATTGCATTGATAGAATCAATTTTGAGCTAGTTTGCAGAATATTTTTTATCTCAGTCGAAACTATTAAGTGAAGTATGAGCACTCTGAAATCCTCAGACTGAAATTCAATATTCAGACAGCATATTTTCTGAAGTACATATCCCAAAAATAGAAATATATGCGTACTTCCTTTGATGTTACTGTATTGCAGTTATTCCTTCCAGTATCCATTTTGTTCGTTTCTAATTGAGACTGAAAATAAAAGAACTAATGCTCCCACTGTCACTTTCAGACAGCCCTAATTCATAACTTGCAACATCAATAATAAATTCCAGGGATGCCTATCACTGGCCGAAGTCATTGAACGCTGGTATTTCGACATGAGTTCGATTCCAGGATGACGAGCTGCCATCGCGGGCGTTTCTTATTTTACCCACGTGAAGCGTAGATACGAAGCAGTTTCCCTTAGAGAGTCCTCCATTAAAGGCATTCCTCCCCTTAGATAGCCCTCGTGTGCTTTGTCATTATCAATTAAACCAAGCCAAGGGACATAATAATCAGTATACACTGCTCGGAACCCAAATTGCAACACCAAGAAAGACAAGAGATATAGTAACAAAATTTATTTAATAGATAACATGTTGACCAAGTATCAAATAATTACATTCATAGACTTCTGTCAAGTGTGGTTCCTTCTAGAATCGATAGCCAGAGTAGCCGCCATTGTTGGAGATTATCGCTGCCACACGCCTCGGCATTGATTCAAAGAGACTTTGGATGTGTACTTGGGGTATAGCAGACCAAGCAGCTTCCACACGTTGCCAAAGTTGATTTGGTGTGGTAGCTTGGGATGTAATCTGGGTCAATCGTTCAGCAACCATGGACTACATGCTTTCTATCGGCGAAATATCCGGACAGCGAGCCGGCCAGGGAAGCAGTTCAATCTGGCGATTGACGAAGAATCCTTGGACAATGCGTGCCACGTGTGGTCGCGCATTATCTTGTTGAAATATGGCTGTGGGCAAGCCCTGAAGGTAAGGAAAGACAACTGGCTCCAACACCTCGGAGATGAAGCGCTGGCTGTTTAAAGTACCGGCAATGCGTACTAGAGGCGTGGGAGAGTGATATCCAATACCGCCCCATTCCATAATACATGGTGCAGGACCAGTGTGGCGGTGCATAACGCAGTTGTTCAGCATCCTCTCTCCACGGTGTATCCAGACTCGAATCCGACCATCATGGTATTGCAGACAGAAGCGTGATTCGTCAGTAAAGACAATTTCATTGCATTCTGCCGTCCACATCCTTTTTTCATCGCACCGTTGGCGGCGGAGACGTCTGTGGTTCTGCATCAAGTGTAGACGAATAGGATAGACCACTCTGCTGCAAACGGCGTTGAATGGTACGCGCAGACACTAGATGATGCGTTACAGACTGAATGTGCTGGGCTATGGTTCGTGATGTGACTGATCGTTCCGTCACTGCCACGCGCACAATGTTCCTGTCATCACGTGATGTGGTGCACTGTGGTGGATGCGATTGAACACGACGGTCTGTCGTACCCTCCTGCATCCAACGGTCACATATCCGCATTACAGTCGATTTGTTTGGTCCAACATGACTACTGATTTCCCTGAAAGGTAATCCTTACTCTCGGTAGGCCACTATCCTTCCTCTGTCGAACTCGGATACTTGATCAAACGATGATCGCTGTTTGCTACGAGGCATAATTGATCTTTTTTTGAAAAAACCACAAGAAAAACACAATTACCAAACTTGAAATCATCGAAAAGTCCAAGCCTTAAATAGCACTTTGAAGTGGCGCCACAGGTGCGCATGATGTGCGTCTGCGCTTAAATTCTAATCATTTCCATATTTCACCTCCGCTAATGCATGTTCTAAATTTAATGTTATTTGCATGTTTCCTTCAGGATGTTGCATTTACGGTGACCAGCAGTGTATTTGTGGTAATTTGTGGGTTTTATGCTTAGAGTATATATAACATCTTGAAATTTTAATATTTTACTATTATGGCAAGCATAAATAGAGGTATCTTTCATGAATTTTTGTAGACATGATGGTAGTCATGACCTACAATGATTTGGCCGAATGATTACACAAAATGAAAAAAAAACTGACAAACGCATCCCATGTTAAATGCTGATGATGCATTCTTTTTTAGCAGTGGTTGGACTCACTTTTAATGCCGATCATGCTGCCACTATTATCATTTTCAAAGCCAATGAAATTACGTATTGGAATATTTTTCAATTAAAAAGTCTTTTATAGCTTGATAAAGCCCTTCTGAAGTACGAGTTTCGACAAAAAAGTTGCTTCAAGTATCTATGACATCAAGATTTTCAATATCAAAATACGTAACATCAAGCTAGAACTTGAGATACAGATGTATATCACATGTGTACTTTCATCTATTATCATTTGAAACCTGCTGTTTCTGCATGCTAGAAAATGCATATTTTTTCATCATTGGCTATGGCATCTTTGATAAGACACTTTGGTTGCCTTTATCTGAAGCTTGTTTTGCATTATTGCTATCAACGAAATGCTTTTTTGCATGCTTATATAAGATGATTACATTGCGAAATTGAAATAGTATATTTAGAAATGAGTGCAACAATTAGTATTTCTGTTTAGCTTTTTTCGTTTGCTCTGTACGTTTACTCTTTGTGAAGAACGTGTCTAGCTTTAAAAGTTGTCTTGGCAAACATTTACACGTTTATGTTTAACTGTACGTTTACATGCTAGTCACACTGGTTTATTGGTATTCTTTAATTTCCTTTCACAACAAATTCAGTAAAAGGCACCATTTTCATTAACCATTCACCCGTAAAACTTTGAATATACCAGCTTTTACTCATCTTTCACCGATAACAACTTTTGGACATTATGGATGCAAGTAGTTAGTAGTATCGTATTTAAAATGTTTTATAAAATAAAAAATAAAGCACTAATCTATTAGTGTGAAATGTAAATAGTCTCTTCAGTGTATCTTATCACTGTATGTAGCCATGCATAAATATACAAATCACATCAAATAATGCAAAAATTTCACGAATATTCAGAAGACTATAAAGAACCGCCTTCCGCCTGCTCAATAGGCTAAGCATATAAGCTGTTTCTTACATTTGTATTATTTAGTACAAACACTTGAAGTATTATAAATTAGAATCAGCCTTGCAAGAATGGATAGTTAAAAAAAGATTTTAAATGCATAGAATTTTACTGTATTCAAAAGAACTAAAAATTTTGACTTAATGCTACAAATTTACGAAGCATCCATATAATAGTATATTTTTGGGGGAAAGAAAAACCTATCAACCCAGATGATAATAAAATATCCCAGATCTGGGTGAAAGATCCCTGGCATGGGAGCCCTGATCAAAACACTTTTAATGGCGGTGCTTTAAAAGAAAGTGATTTTAACATCTGTAAATAATGCTTTGACATTTTGCTTCTACCGTATACTGTTAAGCTTTACAGGATGCGATTAAACATTCCAATAAGATCATTCGTGACAAGAAAGTTTTGTCAATTTTCTTGTCGATACTTTCGCCTCGGCAATTGAAATTTGACAGATTCGTTTGTCGATTGTATTTAGGAAGGGAATATTCCACAAGAAATATCTTTCCCAGCGATGGATTGGTCTTAAAAACCAATCCAAAGTACAACATGACCCAGGGAAATACTGCCATGGATGCAATATTTGCTAGTAAGAATATGAAAATTAATTATCCTTTGTGTTGTCTACAAATGCATTACAACCAATTTTGTGTAGCAGAGAGCAAAAAAATGGTAGGACAGAGTAAACATTTAGAGTTAGTGCTAATGCCATTTAAAGAAAAACGGTTTTATTTATTACATTTTTTAGAAGATGAAGCTCATTGCTGTTCAGCGAGGTCTTTCTCTCAATGTTGTAAGTAGTAGATAACTAACTATTTCCCCTAGCTCTTAAGTTTCATTCGCAAGCTCTTCTTTATTCGAAAATGTCACGCTCCCAAGATAATTATTCCTCATTTTTAAATAGCTGCCAGAAGAAGCGTTGTGGTTTTTGGCTTAAAATAACATTTGCTTTTACAACTTTTGAAACGAAAACAAATGCATAATTATCAATTTTGACATGGCTTAAAGAATAATGACAGCTGAAGAAATTATTGAAAATATTCGATGTAAATCACTCAAAGTAAGTTACAAAAAGTTATTTTACAGAACAATTTCGATTCAAGCCGAACCAGAAATGAATCTTTCTCTCACAAAATATTGATGTTTCCTTATTCATTTGTGTTATCCCTTCTATAAGCAAAGAAGTTTATAGATAGTATAACTGTCACACCTTCAGCTAAAAATATTGGGTCAATTGATCTAAAGTTCTAAAAATGATTAGCCTTGTATGCACCGATAAACTAGATTAAATGATGTTATGTCTCATAAAAACGATTAAATAAATACACCTTCTAATTTAGTAGGTACGTGTCTCGTAACTTACGAAAAGAGGTAATAAAGCAAATATATAGACATTTCTACAGAATTTAGGTGTCCTTGCAAAGCGAAAGATAATCTTATAAAAAAAAGGACAGTGCCGCAACAAAACACTTAGTAATTAAATAAGAATTCAGACTGCCCGCACTGATGCAAAAATCAGAATTGGGAGTAGAAGCATTCAGACATATTCAAACGTAGAAATCAATTTTCTTCCTTTCATTTTGGTTTCGATTTCCGTTTTAGTGTTTTCTTATCAACTTTTCTTATGCAGGCGTTTTCTTAATAAAGTTTCTGATAAAGATTTGTGTGAAAAAGCTGATAAGAGAACGATGAAGTAAATTTTTCCCTAGTAATAGATGAGTATACAAGCTTAAAAACACTCACCGTATATAAGATATAATATTCGCATATTAATTAATTTCTAGTTTAACTATAAATATCAGCTTCAAGGTCATAAAAATTATAATTCATGGAAAAGGGACCCACCAATATATTAAACACGTTATCTAATGTAACAAAAGTTTCCAGTGAATTAGAAAAGCCTTCACAATAAGCAGCTTTGATTCAATGACATGTTGGCAGACTTCTTTTGATATATGGCGTTATGACTGCAACAAAAGACTTTTCTGAGTTTTGTAACTTGTGCGGATAGAGTGAAGTTTGTAGTAATAACTGTTTCTTAAACTCAAACCACAGTAATATATTGCTTTATACCCTAGAGTCGTGGATATGAAGAGATATGTCTTTCATCATCATTAATCTTCGAAATATCAGCACAGATCACTGTCTTACTGAAGGATGTTATCTTCATCAGGTAATATGGTTATAAGGAATTTCTCCCGCTTCTTTGCATGTCTTCGTGGTGTAGTGGTCAGCACGCTCAGCGCGAAATCGAGATGCCCGTGTTTCGAGTCCCGGAAAGGGCATTGATCATTTTTCATATTTCCTACTTCCAAATAACCTAATGTCTCTACAGTGGCGCCCGAATTAAAAAATGGAGGTGGATAATTTATCTCCATCACCAGGATTTGGCGATGATGATATTTTCTTCAGGTAATATGGCCATTTGCCATTAAGTGAAGCACTCTATCAGTGACGACATTTAGGTATACGAGCTATCTGAGGAGTGCTAAGAAAATATTGCCCAGATCATCCCATTTCCTGTGCAGACCTGTGGTATTTTTACAGTACAGCCAGTTGAATAGAACTTCTTGAATATATGTAACAAACGAATATTTTGTTCTTTTCTTATGATAAAGAAACGGGATTCTTTTTATCATGTCAGCTTCTTCCAGTTATTGATTGTCTCCTACGATTTATGAATATGAACTCACTGTAAGCGCTCGCGATAGAGAACGGTGGAGAGCATGATTGGGTCTGCTGACACGAAAACGCATATTAAAAGCATATGACAAACTGTGCACTAGAAAACATAGGATTCAACAGTCGACAATAACTTCGCCTGATGATATGGCCAAGAAGATACAGCCTTTGACATCAATGAGGCATGGATGACTCACTTCTTGTTGAAAGCTCGAAGTAGAATTTGACTTCAGGAAAAGGTTGATAAGGGCTAATAATACTGCTGTAGAGTCATTAGGATTTTTTTTGAAGCAGGAGAGATGAAAAATGAGCAACGTGTTCGCCGGTAATTGTACCACGGACCTCTCGGTTACGCGTCGAGCCTTCTGACCACTACACCAAGAAGGCATGCGTAGAAGGCGAGAAAAATACCTTATATACTCCCCTTTTTAAAGGACGACTGTTTTTCCATTGGTGATTAGGGGACCCGATCGCCGAATCCCGGTGGTGGAGAATCATCCACCACCATTTTAGTTCGGGCGCCACTTGTAGAGACATTAGGTTGTTTTGAAGCAGGAGATATGAAAAATGAGCAACGCCTTCGCCGGAAATCGAACCACGGACCTCTCGGTTACTCGTCGAGTGTGCTGACCACTACACCACGAAGGCATACGAGGAAGGCGGGAGAAATACCTTATACTGAATAGCATGAATTATATATCAGCGTCATCTTTTGAAGATGATTTTATCAAATCAAATAAATACATTACATTTTTTATTATATTTAGCCCAAACACCATACTTCTTAAGAGTATCCGTCTTTCAATCAATGACGATTTCCTATGGTTTATGAGTATGGCCCGACTGCAAGCTCTGACAACAACAAACGATTAGGAGCACGACTATGTTTGCTCCCGTAAAAACACATATAAAAATTATATAACGAATTGCACATTAGAAATTCATTGTGCATGTAATTTTCGACCTTGGCTCTTGTCATGCATTGGTTATAGCACACAAATTTACATTATGCAAAGCTGGCTTTAAATATTTGCTGATCGGTGGGAGGAATGCTATTATTAATATTGACAGCCATTTTAATAAAAACATAAATTCGTACTGATGTGATTTAATTAGGGCAACAAATTAGCAAGACTTCATTAAACACTGCAATACGATTATACAATGATAATATTTAAAAATAACGATGCAAATAAAAACTTTCTGGGAAATTTATTCTAAGAACAAAAACTCAGATAAAGAAGCAAAAGTGAGTTACATATTTTTATGAAGCTAAAATGCATATAGTTTAGATAAATTAAAGTTTTATTTCCCTTATGGCTGCCTATTTTTTCTCTGCAATGCATTTAAATTTAACGGCTATACCTGCCGATTACTAGAATGATACAGTCAAATACCAAAATTCCGCTGGCCTGAAATCCGCCAACTCCTGAAATCCGCGTTGCCTCTCAAAATATAAACATTTAATTTATAGGTTCCGAAAACCCAAATATGGAGAACGAAATATCGAAGAAAAAATATTTACTGAACAATAACATCATAATTACCAAATAATAATGACACATAACGGAAATAGCAAATTATTGACATCATGGTAAAAGTTTTTTCCCTTAAAAATAAATCAGAGTTTCTGAAACAAATTTTTTCAGTGACCATTCTGTTTCACTTTGTGATTATAAAAAAAATCACCGTCAAAGACTGCATTTATTTGTTAGCTGAATCATGGAATTATGTTTTCCAAACAACATTAATAAATGCCTGGTGTAATGTATGGCCATCTTCTCTGCTTATTGAAATTGAGAGTGATGACAGCGAATTTTCTGGTTTTAGGATTAGTGCAGCAAGGGTTAAAGCAAGAGAATTGCTTTTATATTCTAAAGAAAGAGTAAATGAGGAGGCTTTGCAAGAAGAAGATATCGTTGAATGCATGTGTTCGGATGAGGCAACATTGGCATATCAGATGACCAATGATAAAATCGTTGGCTCTGTTTTGAACTCGCCACAGCAAGGAAACTATTCGACACCGACACAAATACTGAATTTGATAAGAATTAGAAAATATCTTGTAATGAGGGTTTGGAACATGGTGATAAATACTAAAATTTTTAGAACAGAGCTGTGTCACAGAGCAAGACATTCTGACACTATACAGTTTAACAAAAAAAAAATTACTCTGGAGCACCTTAAAGTTTTAAAACAAACCTCTGCCAGAAAAATGTTTGAAACACGTAAAAAAAATAAATATTTTATGATTTATTAACATAGCTTATTTTTACGTGACTTTATTGTATATGTCTTTAATGCTTTTAAATATCCCTGTAATCACTAATATAAATGAATAATACAATATATATTCAATACAATACAATAATATACATATATAATATATAATTTAATGCATGTAATAAATTAATATAATAATGTATACGCATATTATTGTAATAATGTATATAATAATTTAAATCTAATATGTCTTTTTATTTACTTTAAACTTTTAGTCTAATATTATGATTTATCTTTTCCGTCCTGAAATCCGCAAAATCCTAAAATCTGCGCAACCTCTGGCCCCAATCATTGCGGATTTCTGGACTTCTACTGTATTAGCAAATGAAGAATTTCTTTTGCCTGTATCTTGGGCGACTAGTAATTCAAAAGGTATACCTTTGAAGTATCACTTTCGGCGTTGTGTAAGTTTTTGTTTCAGTTTCTGTAAAACCCAATTTTCAAATAGAAAGCAAATGAATATAAAATGAGCCTTAAATATTAACCAAGACATTTGCTTAACACTCAGTGAATACGAACGTTTATAAGCGTTTATTTTATTACAACCAAGTTTAATACACATTTCCTGACCCAAAGCTCTGCTCCTAAAATGGATATTGAAAACAAATCTGTAGATGTTCAGCGAACTGTAAAACATCAGCTTCTTTCATAGCAAGGCCAAACATTTTCAAATATCATAAATAATAGTGCTAAGATTTGAAGCAGATTATTTATCTCCATTTGAGACTGAGATAACTGTAAACAAATGACGAATCTCACCTTAAAAATCCAGTATTATATTAAATTATAAAACAAACATACATTTATATGATAAGCGCTTAATATTTAAGACATTATTTATCATTACATATAGAATTTAAATGAATTATTCGAGATATATTGTAAACGTGTACATTTATATAAAAAGAAACACTTACCAAAGTAATAATGTTGTGAATAATAATCTCTCCATAAGCCTTCACGTGTGTTGATTTTTTTCATTCACCGATGGGAGACAGTGATCTATTGTTTAAGGCTTTACAAACAATAAAATCACTAGTCTTCCAAGCAGGAAATGAAATCTCAAGTGTCGGATTCCTGTGGATGAATATCTTCCTTATTGATGGATTTAGGACAATACAAGTTTTAAAAGTCATTACAATATACTTATTCGACTCCAAAAATCGGTCCTTGAATGCCACACTAAATGGGATGCATCAGTCTGAATAAATTTCAAATGAAATATACCCGAGTCCTTGAAAGATGTTTGTGACATCTTCGGATTACTTTCAAGTGAGATTTGTATGCATCTAAAAATTCTGCAGAGCTAAGGGAAAGAAATAAAAAAAAATAAAGTCATAAATGAAAGGTTTCTAAGGAACACTATAGATTTTTAAGCAAAAAAAATATTAACATTCAGAATTAAGATTCTTAGAAAAGAAATTAAAGCAAGGAAAATTAATTTATTTAAGGAAAAGTTTTAATTATAGCCTACGATTTCTTCTGGAATAATGCCAAAAAATATTTATCAATATTATTTAATTGTATGGAAATCACTTTCCTAATAGTTTGTTTTCCCATTAAATTCCAAACAGGTTTTGATTGTTAATATTTAAAAGTCTTTTCGGCATTTTGTCGAAAATCCTGTAACTCAACAATAAACTAATTTTTAAATTTATAAAATATATGTAAGCATAATTGGTGAGGATCGAAAAAAATATTAAAATTTTTCATGACGTCCGAAAAAATCAAAAGAATTATTTATGATTCGTGCGTCAAGTTCATTATAATAACAATCGAATAACACTTCCTTAATACATGAAGTAACAAAAGCGCAGCAAGAAGAGTTAAGGAAAGTTAAGTTATACACAACTTCCATTACTCGTTAAGTCAAGATGTAACTTAAATTGAAATTAAAATAAACTTCTTTTAAAGATAATGGACGTTCCGTAACTTGAAGATTATGTTGAAGTTAAGGTACTATCCCTCACGTATATCTGCAAGTGTTTGATTTTGATTAATAGGACAACGATTTTTTCTCTGTAGTTACTATGAAGTCAAGCGCATTATCACGCTCATTCGCGAACAAAAGTAACACATTGCAATTCATATCGATGCTGGTAATATATAAAACCTTAAGTAGCAAACGCTATTCTTCAGTTATAAAGTTCCGTTTAGTAACTAATTTTGTCTGTGTAATTAATCTTTTAACTGTTAAATACACCTACCTATACAGAAGGGCAAATTCCAAATGCAGAAAGAGACTTTTCGACTGCAACATGAAATTTATGACTCATGATATGATTATAATAAAGCATTTATTTAAGTGAGTATCAAAAGGCAGAAAATTCATAATTATTTCGCAGTTTAGTAATTCGTTATTTAATTTGTTATTCTAATATTGGGTACGCTGTTCAAATGTCTTTTATAGTCATCGCAGCTTATAGAGAATGTTGGCGCTTACTGGCTTAATGCTGTTTTCCGATTCATTTTATGTAGGCCAGTTCTTAAATAAAATTGTTTAAAGTAAGGCTGGTTTTATAATTGTTTAAATAAAGACCGGTAAAGTATGAGTTATAGGATAAAATAATTATAAAGATATTTTTCACCCAAATATGAAAAAAGCAGATATGAACCACAAAATATACAACTTCAGAGTAACAAAACATGGAAGTAAAAATATAAACTTAGAATAAGCTGTTTATATACACCAAGATTCAACACGACTAACAAAACTTCAGATAAGAATTCCTTCAAAATGCATTTCTACAGTGTGTTTTTTTAATTACTGAATAAAATCATTTTGAAATAGGCGTTTCATAGAAATAAAAATGTACTAATTGGATGAAATGGAATAATTTTGCATTACCATAACGTTTTTCGAAGGCGGCAGTAGGAGAAATGTGGAATGCCTTAGTCGAGGTTTAACACTAGATATCCTGACTGCTAGTTGAATGTGCATATAATCACACTACAAAGGAGGTTAGGAGAGAGACATCACCTTACAACCTAATCTAAGACTGCACAAAAGTAAACTTATGAAATCGTTAAGTAAAACTATGAATCTATTAAAATTTTACCTATTTATGAAAGGAATCAAACAAAATTAAAATGCACAGAACTCACATTTAAGAATAAAAGTTTAGTATGAAGATCTTATTAAACCTCAGAATGAAGAATGCAGTTTTTTTGTACACCATTCAATCTGATATCAACAGTAAAAGGCAACATTATGAGCTGCTAGAGTATGGTTCTTCAGCTTACTTTTGAATATATGCTTGAGATAAATTAAAAAAAAAAAACCAAAAAAAAAAAAAAAATAAAAAAAAAAAAAAAAAAAAAAAAAAAAAAAAAAAAAAAAAAAAAAACCGTGGAAGAAACAAGTCTTAGTTGCTCCTATCTGCAAAGTTTTGTCCTCCAAAAAATTGACTCAAGAATGCGACAAGAAATTTGTTATAACATAAAAATGAGCTTATCTTTGAAGAATTTCACATTTTCTGCCATGCTCCGACGGAGAAGAAAAATTCCTCTAATAAAATTCTTCCGCAAGTAGCCTAATACCCTTCACTTTATTCGACTTCGGTTAAGCCTTAAGTGATGCACGGTTCTAAAATAGAATGCCATTCAGCGTTACCCTGGGAACGCAAGATTGACTTCTTCCTATCTGCCCCCCACAAGTTTCAATTTCCTCTTACAAATGTAAAAGAAAAAAAATTCTTTTACAGGTGCCTAACATACAAGGCAAGAGAAGTCTGTATTTGATTGTATGTTCTTCCGGAAAAAGATCTTCGGTGTATCATGTTAGTAAAAAAACGCAGAAGTGATTGCTTCGTAAATTTTTCTCTAGCCTCTTATAAATTTGTTTCAATAACTTAACATCTTCGAATTTTCTACAATCGTAAATAAATGTTTGTAAAAGTATTCTTCATAGAAGTTTACTTTTTACAAAGAGAGAAGGAAAGCTTAAAAACATTCCTGGGTTAAAATAAAGAAATTAGACTACAAATAGGAGACTTATGATTCCACTTTATTTCAATGGGTTACTTACAGGTTTTTCATTTGCAAATTAATATTATTATTGGCTAAAAGACTTTAGTTTCACTTTTCATTATGCATGCGTCATTAGCGTTATGTAAGAATCATTTGATAGGGATTAATTTTGAAATGACGCAGTTTATTAAAAGTATATTACTGCTTTTAGGTTAGGAAGCGAAAATAACCGTTTGAAAAGAATGCTTTATGGGCTGTTACAAATTAAGTTAGAATTTTATGTTACATGGCTTTTGCCGGATATATATTATTGGGAAAAAATTGTTTTTGGAACATGCTTATAGCCATGACAAATGCCAATATAATAGAAAAAAAATTTTCTTGGGGCGGGGGAAGAGCAAAGAAAATGTCGATGCCTATCGGCACAATGAGTAATACAGGTAATAATACCATACCTTCGTGCTAAGTATCAGGATGATATTTTTCTTTAGCATAATTTGTGAAATATTAGTTGACAATTAGATACTTACTATAATGCAGACTATTTATGGACTTCAAATTTTTAAAATCCAGGTCGCTTTAAATACACTCACGTTTGTGAAAATTGCAACACCATGAAGGACTTACGCGAGTGAGCTGAAATTTTCAGGAAATGCAAAGTAGCGCATGATATGCAAATGATTAGAATTGCAAATCCGTAGCGCATGCGTATGCTGAGCAGCGCCCTCTGAACGGCTGATGGATCCGAATAAATAGACGGCTGTAGCGAGGCGTGTATGGTTATCGGTGGTTATCTGCTAGTGGTAAACGTTAACTCAATCTGTACTTATGCCTCGTCGACGAAAGAGAGCGAGATTTGAACAACTTACAGAGTTTGAACGAGGGAGAATCATCGGCCTTCGTGAAGCTGGATTGTCGTATCGTGCAGTAGCCTCTCGTGTGCAGCGTAACAGCAGCACAGTGATGCGCGTTTGGAAGCAGTGGACGGACGAGTGTCGGACAACTCGGAAATCCGGGAGTGGACCCCGAAATGTGACGTCAGCTCGCGATGATAGACACCTGGTCCGCATGGCGCGGACGGACCGTACAGCTTCCTCTAGACAATTGGCAGCACTGTGGTCAATAGCTACAGGTGTTTCATTGTGTGCTTCATCAATTCGTAGACGTCTGCTGCAGTGTGGACTGCGCGCACGGACTCCTTTATACAGGATCCCCCTAACGCACGACCATCGCCGCCTGCGGCTACAATGGGCCAATCAGCATAGAGACTGGCGTGCTGATTGGCAGCATGTCGTGTTTTCTGACGAATCCCGCTTTAATTTGTGGTACCATGATGGCCGCATTCGTGTCAGACGCTATGCCGGTGAACGCCACCTTCCGGAGTGCATTATCGAACGCCACAGTGGACGAACACCCGGAGTTATGGTCTGGGGCGCCATAGCATATCATAGACGATCTCAATTGCTACGAATTGTGGGCAATCTGAACAGCAACCGGTATATCCGTGAAGTTCTACAGCCCGAAGCTGTTCCCTTCCTTCAAAGCTTGCCAGGCGCTGTATTTCAACAGGACAATGCCCGCCCTCATACTGCTCGGATTGTTAAATCCTTCTTTGCAGCGCAGCAGGTACAGCTTCTTCCTTGGCCTGCGTGTTCCCCGGATATGTCGCCAATTGAACATGTGTGGGATGTCATTGGTCGGCGTCTTGCTCGTGATCCTCGTCCTGTTGCGTCTGCAGACGAACTTTGGGTACGCGTACAAACGATATGGAATGCTCTTCCTCAGTCAGACATTCAAACTTTGTTTGACTCCATGCCACGTCGTGTAGCAGCACTTATTGCGGCGCGTGGTGGCCACACAAAATAATGATTCTGATCTCTTGTTCTTGTTTGTTTGCTTTGAACATTTAATCATTTATTTGTACCACTACCACTCAACTGTGTATTAAATTGCATTCAATTATGACGATTCCTTCTTGGTGTTGCAATTTTCACAAACGTGAGTGTATTATACATAAATAATCTGTCATTTCAACTTAAAATATTAAATTTATGCATTTATACTTTTTTTAGAAGGTAGTAATTTCTCCATGTGACAATGCATGAATCCTCAATAAAAACTTAACTAAAGAAATAAAATTAAGCTCTCCATTATTTCTAATTCAGTACCAAGACTTTCGTTCCTTTTCTTATTTGCTAATAAGAGCTTGCATTTTTTCATACATGTAAAGATTGATGTAATTTAGATAGCGTGCATAAGGCATTTCTTACTCTTAATTAGGTTGGAAAAGCTTCATTTGTTTCGATGCTTGTTGCTTTAATTACGATTCATTGAATAAAATATTTTGATTGTTTTGTATTTTAAAATATGTTATCGCTAAAATTTTGCATTACAGAAGAAATAATTATTTATATCAAATTTAAATATGTTCAAGAAAAACTGATTTTCTTATATTAATATAATACAAATTGATTCTCTTATGACTGCTTATATTAATATTTTTTATTACTTATATCAGATGATACTGTTAGAAGCACGTAATGTTTTATCACATACGCATAATGTTTACCGGATGCGTTTTGAAAACAGACATTGGGAATGGGACTTAGAAATCAGCCTCAAAATCAGAAAGTAGCATAAAAATTGCAATAGAAAGTTGATATCTTTGATTCATTTATGGCAAAGTAAGTAAAACTACAAATTAGCTATTTTTTCGTTATATCCGAAATTTAGGGTATGAAGGATTATCGGAGACGGTGATCTATGGCCAAGTTAGATGTCGATCAAATCATCATTGTAGTTCATTATTTATTTTTTTAATTCACTATTCTACGGCTTCATTATGCAGTGCAAATTCAAAGTAACGCAACAGTAAGTAAAAAAAAACGATTTCAGATTGTTTTCAGTTAGAGTAATGTGCTTCTAAATCCTGAAAACTGCAATATGCATTTATTGGATAGACCTTTTAAGAGAAAAGTAGAATCTGTTCTGGGTTCTAATCTCATTGCAGCTCCGAAAGCTAGGTATTCATCAGCACAGTGACTAATTTACGTGCACTAAGCTCTTATATAAGGAATCTAAGTGATTGTATAGTTTTCTAAATACTTAATTACTCGACTAAAATATAATTGACAACCTATCACTTTGACTGTGATACATCAAAACAATAATATCTTCACAGAAATCTAAAACTTCATTCTGCAGAAGGACGATTGACATATGTACGTCAGAGAAGAGATTGCTACAAGGTAGCGGCTACTGGTGAAGCGACATCTTGATCATACTATTTTTTTTGGTGGAAGAGTCATCGAATAAGATGAAATTTACTGCAAATTCCATAAGAACCTCTACTTGCTCAGTAATCGTACTGTTACAGGCCAAAGGTATGATGATAAGACAAATCATCCACATGTTAGACATTTTACGAATGCTCAAGTCCAAATTTCGCTCTTAAATACGACAGCGCAAGATCTTAGGGTTTATATGGTAAACGAATTTTTTTCTTCTCCGAAGACATTAAAAAGGTATCAGCTCCTAACTGTCTAAATGAATGTACCTTGGGATAGTTCTAAACACCGACTAATTGCTTAGAAGGGACAGTTCAATGGCTGCAACATGTTTTCGTCAGAAAAAAGCGAGTACTGTCTTCCGACCATAGAAATCATATGAAGACTAGCATGAGTCTTTGTTACCTAGCCTGCACGTGTAAAATAAAAAATTACGTACGTTGTGGAATGAGATTTCTCATTCGATATAAGAACAGAAGTAAGTTATTCTATTCTGATAGTTTTGAGTAAATTTTATTTTAAGTGTTTTCAGTGTCATTTTACTTTGTGTACGTTTTGGTATATTATAGCTGGGACTTATTGCATATTACTGCAAATTCTAATAACATGGTTGCAATCGTTACTAATTTGCCCCTGATTTATTCTCAGTATTTTATGTTTCAGAGTAAAATATTTTTTCTAAAGGAAATCTATAATTAACTTAAGATGGTACACTCAATAAAGTCTTCAGCTAAACTTTAAACGCGATTTTGAAATAAAGAGAATCGTCTCTCACAGTATAGACGAAATCAAAACAGAAAACAATGATGTCTTTTCAGCATAGTTTTACTAAGATAATATAAGTCGCGTTATTATATCAAAGCACATAAATAGACATACGAAGGATTTAATGGCATCTGAAGAAAATTTTAGACTAGAGAAGAAAGAGTAAAAAAGTTTTTGTAAATAACTACATAAGAAATCTGACATATTTTATGTCGTAGTTAGTTAGCAGTATATTATATTTCATTCTGACGGACACGCGCACTTTACCTTATCCAGCGTGCCCAGCCCCTGGCTCATCAAACACTCATACACATTCCCAAGTAGGTTTACGTATCGATATTTCGATATGCTTATCGTAATTTCGCAAACTTTTGATTTATATGAAATGCTCTTTACACGTCATGTCTTATAAATTTTAGTAGTCTAGGCATTCGGCCTCAAAACCCCTTCCTTGTAGTCTGCGGCCACCTAAGAAAAAATTTCTTAGTAGAGAAAGCTACCGAAAGGCTACGGCTAAAAGAGGAAGAAATATGCGTATGTATATATATATATATATATATACTAACCTTTCTCTCTATATATAGGATAAAAAATACGTAAATCAGCTTTATAATTTAATTTAGTAATAGCCTCTTAATTCCTTATTTTTAATTTGGGTGTTTCCTCTCAATGTTCTAAAAGTAGTGATAACCTTTCTGGACTGCGCCATTTCTAGATTATCTACGCACACAAAGCTTGCCTAAAGCCAATAGTATAACTTATTTGGAACTTAAAATTTCGAGAACTGAAACCTTTCTAATCTATACCAAAGCTTTCTCTTGGTCAGCCCCATACTGGATAACTGCGCAAGTTAGCTCTGCCTCTCTAGCTGTAATAACGGTTTTCTACTGTGCTCTCTTCCTATCGCAGTAGTCTTAAAAAAAGTACATATTCTTGAATAGGCACAGTTTAAAAGCCAAGTAAATTGTGGCCACAAACGTCAATTGGAATAAAAATGAATATTTAGTCTTACTCGGCTGTCAAGTTTCCTATTCATTACGAATTTAACATTTTAGGAACCTACGCAATAAGAATTCTTCCTCTTCATTATAGCCAACATTGCTACGTTTCTTTCTCTGTCTTATTTCATATATGTTTTTTGTGGCATTGAATAGCATAAATAAAGTATCGTCCAGTATTACGCATGTGTTTTGAGTACAAAACCACGTTATATTCCTGTTAACACCCATACAGCGATGAATATCGCACCGAATATATTATTACTTTCAAGACATATTCATGTATTTGACATGAAAAATCAGGGGTCTGCAGAAGTATCTTACGTTTTCTAAAAAGAAGTTGTAAATTCTCTCGAAATGCTTCTCAATAAGAGTTTTCTTCTAATGAATATATGTGTCCTTGTACAAAAAAGGTTCACAACTTGAAATAAAACAGATTTAATCACAAAGAATAAAAGCTACAGAGAGGTAAAGAAGACTTTCCGAAAAGTATCATTTAACACGTTTAAGTTGCGCAGCTTAAATCCCTTAATCATAAAAGACATTTAATTCCATTGTGATTTTATTTCATCATGCTACCTTATGTTTTATTATTCTTTTATGCAACTCTTATTCGAATTAAAAAACAATAAAATCCTCGTGAATGGGACGTTATGAACGAAGACTGACAAACGTAAATTACTCAATTCAGAACCAATTATATGTTTGTGGTATAAAAGCAAAGAGATAAGTAATTTAACTGGCGACAGCAAACACATTTTAGATTAGTTTGGATGAGATAGACTTAAAAATTGAAATGAAAAATAAAGCAGTTTAAAGAACTTCCCTGTAAGCTT
>KK121470.1:60646-85490 GCA_000611955.2 Stegodyphus mimosarum | reverse complement strand
TTCCCTATAATAAAGCATGTGTTGTTAGTTTTACCACGAGATCACACAGAGGGAAAGGTGATAATTATATTTTCCTCCACATGAAAGATGACTGGGGAGAAAGGAGAGAGACCTAGCAGGTCAAATGAAATTGATGACAAATTATTGTCTACCACATTTTGTTTGGTTGCCACTACAGAGTTATCAGGCTCATAGAGCAGAGTACTTACACATTACTGCAACCTACTTAGCAGAATTTGGCAAATTCTCAAAAAGTGCCAAACTCTGGCAACCAAGAGCATAGTAGTTCTTCAGGCAAACATATTCAAAACAATTCAGGTCTAATGTAAAAAAGGTGCTCTTTGATTTGGTGCCAAATACCGACACTGCTACCAGTTTTCTCGTAACCCAGAATCGACTCTATTTCCCCAGTGTTATGGCAGCCATTTTATTGTTATCTGAAAATGTTTATCTCAAATTTAATCTGATAAGAAACTTCATAGTTTAGTAATCCAGGGCTACATAATTTGTAGTACACGTGTCGTGTACTACAAATAACATATTTTGAATTACTGGCATTTTAATTGCTGTTAATTGACTTTTAGTTTTTGTTTGCTGGCTGGTTCTAATTAATAATTGTCCTGTCACTTCCACAAAGTGTGTCTGGCAAAATAAATATGCGTTTTTAACGCATATTTAGATAGATTTTCTTTAGATAGACAAGGTAAGAAAGTTATAGCTTATTGGTGTATAAATAAAGATTTAATTAGTTCTCACTATAAATGTCAAGTTCGTACAAAAGACATGTATCTGGTCGAGCTTAAGGATCAACTGGATGGCTATGAGCGGATTTGTCAAGGTGCTCAAAACTAGGGCTCATACCAATACCTTTGAGGGCAAGTAGAGAGTTACAATAGGCGTGAGTTTCCCAAGCGGGATCTTCGGCAGTCATCAGATGACATTTTGTATTCCTGTTTTAGAGTTTATGTTGCATTACCAATAACAGGACCAGAAGAAAGAAGAGCAATTCCAGGACTATATGATTTGTATTATGCTTGCGCAGCAGTCATCTGACGCTAACGATGAGACGCAGCCAAGAACACACAGCAAGTCAGTTTGCTATTTTTATAACATACCTTTTTGGCATTGTTTTGGGTGACAGAAATCTCAGAAACATTGTGTTTTGATGCCATTCTCGTTTAAATATCAAGAGGCACCCTATTGTATACTTTTACCAACAATTTTTTTTATTCAGCAATGTCATCGCCATTATCGTATACATTACGTTTGTTGTTTCCATGTTCCACAACTTTTATATATAAACAATGATATTTTTTGTCTTAAACTCAATTTTAAAATTTGTGCTCATGGACTTTGCCAGTAATGAATGAAACTGCTGTAAAATTTCTGCATGAATACAGTATTTTGCAGCAAAATTACTAAAGAGAATAATTATTTTCAACCAGTTTTAAAGCAATCCCTACAAAATCTCTGCAGAATAAAAGAAATAAAAATCAGCTTGAAAGTAGATTCACTGCTCCATTTTTGAGATAAAATTTATAATGTAAAATATATGTATACTAATAATTATAAAAGTAATATGCAAATTTTTGTAAATGAACTTAATGATAATTTATGGCATCATTCCTTTGATCTATAAAAAATTTGCTATGCATTAATACATAACTACACAAGAAAGAAAAATGGAAAATAAACTGTCTCACTGGCATTCAAACCATGGATCTTCAGACTGCTAGAAGGATGAGCTACTAGTTACAAGATACGAACATACACAGAGAAGGGTAATAATTTCTTAATGATTAAATCAACATGATTTTCTTTAACAAGTTTCATATAGCTAAAAATAAGATATCTTTAACATTTATTAATGAAAAACATCAAAATAATAAAAAATAACTTACTGTTACTCTCAAAGAAAACAAAGATTCATTTCATTCAAGCTAAGAAAAGAATGTTTTCATTGTTAATATAGAATGTGTTTATCATAAATAAATATTTTCAAAACTAAAAGAGCTGAAGTATCAAAATCACAAAATGTCGATCCTAAATCATATAAAATAAGAAAATAAACTATGCATAACAATTGGCTATACTTTCGTTAGGGTAATTATATACAACATAATGAACACAGTAAACTAATTCATTTTTATAGGCATGTGAAAGACTACTATTAATGTTATATCACAACAGCTTTATGTCACATAAAGTCAGCTATAGAAATTACTATTGAAATACACTGGTAAACTTCGAGTACTTTACATGCATACTAAGCTAATATTTACCAAATTTTAGTATTTATATTTCATTAAATGTGAATATAATTCTGAAACACAACCTTAAAAGCATTTTTATAAGATGCTTTGGAATGCTAGAGAAAAATTGAATAATGAATTGAAATAGTTATAAATTTTTTTACTGCTTGCAGTCAGCCATTATTAGCTATGCATGGTACTAAAAAAATGTGTATTAAATATTATTACACAGTTTTGTAAATTATATGCCATTAAAAAAAATGGGAAAAAAAAGTCCAAAAGCTTTCAGATTTTACATTACACCCAAAGGAACTTTTTTTTTTAACGTTTTGTGTGCTGCCTTTATTTATTAAATACCATGTTCTTCGCACTTAAACCACACAATTCAATTCAACAGCAATATTGAAAAATAATTTTAAAACGAGCATATCTTTAGAATTTTCAATACACAGTCTCACACACTGGAGATAAAAATGTCCCCCCCCCCCGGTACGGTATTGCCACTGCTCGCTTTGAAATTGTTAAGTTTGTTAAATAAACAATTTGCTTGTTACAAAATATGAAATTGATAATAAAACAAACTTTAAATTCCAAATTCAGGCTTCCAGATGCCCATATTCAGTGGAAGATTACACCATTCAAAATTTGATGGCTCTAGGTACCACTGTTTTATCACAATGATATACATTTATGTAGATTCCTCATAACTTAATTTCTTTAAATATTATGCAGGGCTCTAATATTTGGTAGAAACAGTTTGAAAAATGAGCCGACATTTATAGTGAATCAACGTACGATGCCAAAACGAAATTAATAGCCCTTCTGGGCTGACGCCCTTTGGGCTAATAAAAAAAAATTCTATTACAGTAAAAATTATAATTTTTGAAATTTCCATTATAACAGTTATGAAATCCAAGTCACAAATTTATAAAACATAAGTTAGAAGTTTCGATCCTGTTAAAAATTTTACTGATATTTAGTATTAAGCATTTCATATTCATAGAAAATGCTTCATTGCATTAATTTTACATTGATATCTTTTCTTATATAAACACTGAGCCATTATCAGTTTTGCAATACTAAATAAAAGGAATTAAATAATAATTTACAACTGTTAATATTTTAAAAACATCATTCATATTTTTGAAAGATTTAAACTATGCATATCTGTTAGTTAAAACATGTTTCAAAGTATAACAAAATGAAAAGTTAACAAACACATTATTTTAAGCGGGTATAATTGTTGCAAGCAGAAAACTCTTTATTAACTACTTTAGTTCAACTACTGTCAGCGAAAGAACCTTGTATTATTTTATGATCAGCAGCGACTTTTTCATTTTCGCTCTTTAACTGATCAACTGCATGAGGTAAGATACCCGCTATCATTTCCAAACATTCTCGTGAAGCCCTGATACTACCGGGAAGGTTTACTATTAAAGTCTGACCACGCATTCCAGATACACTCCGAGAGAGAACTGCAAATTTGGATTTCTGGCAACATCCTAGTATCATGTGGGATGAGAGATGCGGAGCTTCTCGTTCAATAACTCCCTTCGTAGCTTCAGGAGTAACATCTCTTGGAGAAAAACCAGTTCCGCCAACAGTAAAAATTAAATCAATATGTTTCTCATCAGACCACTGTTTCAGAATACTCTGAATTTCGGGTATGCTGTCCGGTACACAGTGCTGTAACACTGACGCTACATGAAATAACTGTTGGCTTTTCAATAATTGTTCAAGATTCACTCCGCTTAAATCAGTTTTCTCACCCTGATAAACACTATCACTTACAACTAGAATTCCAACAGAATAATCAGGTATTCTAATCGGAGTTCCCATTTTAAATGAAAGCAAAACAGCCGAAACGGACGAAATAGACAAATGTATTGTGCTGCGCCAGCTAAGTCTTTCTGCCCGCAGGCCGAAAAATCAAGCTTAGGTGCTAATAAAAGGTAAATAGAAAGGGGATAATTTTTTGACAGCAAAATAATTTAGTAGCATTTGATACGAAATTGTTAAAGCCAGGTGAAAAAGTGGGTTAGCTAAAGACAGAGAAGATGAAAGAGAAGCGTGAAGAAGCTTAATCATGAAAGTGTCCTGATATGTAATGAACGATGTGTCAAATATTGCAGAAGTCCATGTGACCTATCACCTAATCATGAAGACCCTAATGTGCTGTTATAAGTATATAGTATATTGAGTGAGGTTTTGAAAATGCTACTCTTATTTAAATAATAATAATAATAAATGATGGTGGGGATTGCTTCGTTCTAGCAAATGAGCCCTCCTGAACATTTGTGCCTTGTCAGAGGAAAAAACGAGCTAAAAATTCTCTGATCCGGAGTGTGGCAATTTGAAAACTCTTTAAGTGTGCTTGAGCTGGTTAAAAAAGCCGGCAAAGCAAAAAAAAAAGTGGGAATCCAGCTTGATAACAGTTTAAAATTTGGCTAGGATGGTAACGTTAAGCTAAGACATTAAAGTAGAATAATAATAATAAAAAGCTAAAAAAATAAAAAGGGAAGGGTCCAAACGTGGAACACAAAGCAAAATGCTTGCTTCTACCGTGAGACACAACATCAGTGAAAAGTAGATTTTCATACATTTTTTAAAACACAGCAGCAGACAAATGTAGATATGCTTACGCAGATTAAGATCATATCAGTCAAAAAACAAAAGCTGAAGAAATCCGTACTCAGATGCTTTCAAAGTAAGCAGCAATAAGCTAGAACGCACACTGAAGCTTCAGAGAGAAGTATTAAGTATTTGGAGTAAATCACGAAATGTTACGAAACAATCACATAATCCTAAAAAGTGCAATCTTTAAAGCCTAAAAGATTCCTAAGAGTAGCAATAAAGAAGTTTCCATGATTTGTTCAAGAAGATGATTTTCATCGTAAACACGTAAGACTTCAAAAAACATTCAGGGATAAAAAAATTAAAATCCTGGCAATAAACCACAAATAATCTTTAGAAACAGTACAAGTTTTTACGGAGCAAACAATGATCTCTGCAAAGAGGATAAATTTTTAAATCTAAATACTGAAATTCTTATACGAGAAATAAATGAATAAGTAAAAGATAAAAATTCGCTCCACTTCGTACGTATTCCTAATTTTAAGAAGCAAAATTCTCCCTTTTTCTCTCTCGCAGAAGACTTTCTCTCCATTTAAGACGAAGGGGGGGGGCAGATGGGAATGTAAACATTCGGATAGCGTCATTGTGGACGTTATGACAAAAGGAGCCAGACGCATGCAGAACGTTAAAAATTGTATTAAAATCAAATGATGAGCAATAAAGTTAATATAATAAAGAAAGGTAAAGGAAACACATCCTACCTTGACCATGGGATTTCAGGTTTAATTCATACATGATTAATTTAAATTTTTGAAAGAAACAATACATAAACAAAAGATTATCTTCTTCTAAAATTAATGAAGAGCAATAATGCTAGTCAACGTTGTTAATGAAATACAAAACTCCTAAAAAAATTTCGAAGCAAGAACGTTAAGAAAAGAGAAATTGAGGAACACCAAAACACGTTCGTACACTTCCCCGTCCTTCGATCGTCTCCAACAGTTAGCTTAAACAAACAAATCACACGTGACACCAATATGGTTGCAACCAGCTCTTTAACTCACTTTCCCGCAGTTGTCAAGAAGGTGGCTCTTCAGTCAGCTAGCAATGACGTCAGTTTTGTGCTACATTCTATTGGTCAGAGTTTATCACCTGCCCTCGCTTTCTCCTTTTGCAAATTTTCGTTTGAAAAGCTTAAAATGTTTTTACTCATTAAGTCATCCTGTTTCTCTCAGTTTTTAAAATATCGTTAGGAAAGTTTTTACTCTTAAAGTGATTCTGATGACTGTTTGATATATTATGCCATGTTCACACTGGTCCGTAGCACGATGAGCAGCAACACGAAAAAAAAATGCTACTTACACACGTCATTTCAAACCAGGGTGAAAACTTTCGGTTCAAAAGTTGTCATATGTGCACACTAGATGGCTGATCATTTCGGAAGGTTAGAGGAAAACAAGTACTATTATGTGGTATTTTGTCTTCCTACGGTAATATTTTAAAATTAAAATGGATTCAATTTCTGATAGATCAAAACTTATCTTACTTCTTGCTTTATGTACAAGATATAAATTTTCTTTTATGGTGTATGTACTACCCTTAAAAATTGGTTTAATTCATGTAATAAAATAATATACTATGTTATAATGTGGGTAGGATTTAGAGGGTTATCGAATAACGCAATAGAAAAAAAGGAAGCAGTTCAAAAAAAAGTTAATAAGGGGAACAAAATTTCAAAACATTTTCTGGCTTATGTGCATAGTTTTTACCCTCAAATGTAACTGCAATTACTTCGATTACTCGTTCGTATATTGATGAACAATCATTTTCTAAAGTTTTATTTCAAGCCCCTTTTGTATACTTTTTTCCTGTTTCAAAAATTGAATTTCTTAATTAGTAAGTTTGCTAATATTCTTTAAACTAATGAAACATTACTATTAAGGGTTTTAGCTTGATTCTTATAAAATGTGTGTGAAAAATGGCCATAAAAAACACGAAACCATCAAAGTGCCTACAAGTATTCAATTTTAGATTGAATTTTGGATTCATGTAAGTGTCACATATTAACAGGCTTCCTTCGTATGTAAATAATAGTTTTACTCAATTTTTTAAACAAATGTTTTCCCTACTAGTTGAAGAACACTTTAAGAACTCACTAAGTTTGTAAAATTAAATAAAAAAGCAAATTTATACTGATACCAGTGTCACTTATGTATACTTCTGGAGTCGGCTGAACTGACTGCCACACAGATTGTGCCAAAGGCTCTTTGTTATAAGAATAATAGTGCATATACTGATGCATGAAGTGGAAAATCACGTTTGCAGACAGTGGAAAATAAATAGGTATAGGTAAAAGTAGGGGGACACCAGATATTTACCAATAGGTGATCCAGGTGTTGTCCCTTCCCACTAATTTTCCCGAAAAGTTTAGTTTGGGGTAGAAGGTGCCGCCTCACGCTACCCTGTGGGCCCTACCACTGCCAACAGTGCATTGGGGGCTCATCTGCATATCCCGAATGCATCCTTTATACATTTTTTATCTATGAAAAGTTACATTATGCATGGTGGTACATGAATATTACTTCATCATGGTGATACAGTTGATTTTACATGGTAGTTACAAATTTGTTGCATATTGTTAAAACATATGTGTTACGATTGTTTTCACATGTTTCTTTGATTCAGTATTTTGTGGGTTGCAGCTCTACAGTTCTTACAGTCAGCTTCGTGATGCTTACATTTCTTGCAAGGAATTTCTTTTAAGTGGAAAATGGTTTCTTTTAAGTGGAAATCTGAAGTGGTTTCTTTTAAGTGGAAAATAAATGCAAAATTTCTTGTCTATGATAAAAGAAGGCGGAATATTAAAAACTTGATGTATTTGAAGTGCATCAAAAGATGAGAAAAGCAAGGCCCAAACGTACAATATGTAATATCAGTTGAAACTTCTCGTATTACCCATGCGGTAGTGTTCTGGAAAACTTTAATCTTCATCAGAAGCAAACTTAAATGCGCCTCTGTGCTGCCCTGAAGCTAGCGCTAAATTTCCCAGAAAGTAATTTTTTTTTAAATACCCACTTCATTACAACACTACCCCTGATGGGATCAGAAACCACAGTCTTTGGTTCCGAAGGCCAATGCTGTATCCATTTAGTAACAGAAGCCCGTAAAAACAACTTTAAATTGGTGCAGATTTTAAGTAAAATTAACAGTTCAGGATTTCAAAATCTAACATTATTTCTTCGTAATAATCTATTGTATTACATCATAAAACTGTATTTTATAAATTCGTTGTCAAACTAATGAACTTGTTTGTTTGGTTTTACCTCTTTATTCTCAAGTCGGTATAGGCAGAAGCCTTCAAACGTATTTGGTTGTCGTTGGATGTTAAAGCAGCCTAAATCCAAGCACTCTGCTTGTCATTTTTTTTCTTGTCTGCTTTTTCAATTATCGTACCATTTTCCAGCCACTTATCCATGAGAAAACGTAAAATTTATAGCTTTAAAAGCAGTCCGTTTAAAACGAATGCTCAGTAAATGCGAAATTTTGCTCTAAAATAATAAGTAAACTCACAAATGCGCTATGTTGACGATAAGTAGAATCTGAGTTTTCATCGCTTGTTTACGTGCATGTGCTTTGAAAACGAACACGATGCTGCCAAGAAAACCGTGTCGTCATTATATCTAGAACTGGTTTGTGACGGTCGCTGTAATAACAGGGTTAGTACATGTCCAGTATGAATGAAGCGATGTCAGAGTTTTATTCTTCTTTTCTTTTTGGCGAAAGTTGGCCACAGAAAAAAGAACCTCAATCCTTCGGTAGGATACGAACTCCGCGAAATTTCTTATCTAATCAGAAGACCCTCTTCTTGTGTCAACTTCCACACAAAGACCTATAGCAGCCTCACGTAGATACGAAGGCTGAAACAGAACGAAGAAAACCCACCAACTGCGCGATTTTATATTTTGCTTTTGGTCTCAAGAAGATGGGTGCTACAAAAAGTCATTTATCCTTATTATTGGGACATTTCATTGAGACTTCAACCCTCTATTTTCGTTTATCAGATGCTGTAAAAACTGTGCATACTAAAAAAATATTAAATTAAAAATCTGGTATGTGCTAAAGTAAAAAGGAATTTCTTTTATAATTAAAGTGTAGTTTTATAATGCTTAGAAAATTAATGAGTCAAATCTTGTTTATTCTCCACAGGAATTCAAAAATTTCCGAGTACTAGAATATATATACATATATCAGTTTTGACATACATAAAACCGATAGATTAATGACATACAGAAACTGATTATATAATATATATCTATATATACATACACATAAGTTTTTTGATCATGTATATATATATGTGTGCAAAAATTAAGTACGAGATGGTTTTTTCAATATAACTTTGTACAAAAGCTTTCCAAATCAACACATTTAATACCGTAAGATCCCCAATACGTAAGGACATGAGTAATGTAAGCAACACTTACTAAAAGAGAAATCAGAGGGATAAAAAGAAGCTTTATTGAAAAAGTAGCATGGAGCGCATTGCGACTAAAGGCCGAAACATCCCTGTGATGGGTGTCCAGCAAGAAACATCCGGTCTTTAATAGGGGATATGATCTCCCCTGACTGCTAGGCAGGTTTCACATCATTTGTGCATGCTGGATATGTGGTTGTTAATGAGCTGTTGAGACACTGCTGCTCGTTCCTCTTGTAGCACCAATCGCAGTTTCGGAATCGTTACTGGCGATAAGTTACGTGCTGCCACGGGTCTCCCTAGTAAGTTCCGTACATGCTTGACGGGATTTAGATCCAGAGACCTTGCCGACCAATCCATGTGTTCAATATCTTCACTCTCCAACAGCTCTTCGACAGTAACTGTGCGATGAGGTGGAGCGTTGTCGTCCATGAAGAGGAACTGAGGACCCATAGCCCTTGTGAAAAGACGCATGTAAGGAAGAAGAACCTCGTTACAATAGCAGTCCCAGGTGACGAACCTCCTTGGGAGATATGAAGGTCGGTCCGGCTACCAAGCATTATGTCTGCTCGAACGAGAACTCCGCGACCTCCAAAACAGTCCCTTTTGATGATGTTGAAGGGGTTATTGCGTGTTCCCCGCTCTGTCCAGATGTGTATGTGTCTAGAATCGCAACTCAGACTAAATCTGCTCTCATCTGTAAAGAGTACTCGTCCCCATTCATTGTCTCTCCAATTCCGGTGTTCCCGGCACCACAGAGAACGCCTTCTCCGATGGGCAGGCGTTAGAGGTACACACCGTACAGGGCGTCGTGCAAACAGACCACCACCGTGCAGTCTTCTGGCCACGGTAAAACGCGATATCGGTCGTCCAGTCGCCTGTGTCGTGTGTCTAGCGATTTCTCCCGCTGTCTGCCGCCTGTTTCTTCTGGCCTGTAAGGCAATATACCGGTCATCTGCGGGTGTGGTTCCTCGTGGACGACCACTACTAAACCCCCGGATAGCTGTTCCTGTAGTTTGAAATTGTCTCCAAAGTCGTGAAACGATGCTGTGAGCAATTCCGAACTCTGCAGCCACACTTGTTACACTGCGATCTTCCTCCAACTTCCCAATGATTCGACCTCGGGTAAAAGCATCCAGATGTCGTCTAACAGATTGATTATTCGCCATTTCTCGCTGAGGCAGCAACTCGGTGTGATTTTAACTGCTATACGGCGTGCAATCTCTTTGCCAGAAATACTGATCTTACACCGACAATATGCTTTATACTACTCAGACACTCCCCCATTACGTCTACCTGCATATCTGCGCATGTGCTACCGTACATCACCTTACTTAATCTCCTAATTGGTCTTCCTGTCCGCTCTGCCTCTTCGTTCAGCTGATATGCTAATTTTTCGACTTCGTCCTTAATTTTTGCACACCAGTGTATATATAAGTAAACCTATCAAATATCGGATTTGCAGCGCACCTTAAATAAGTTTTCTTGTCTAAAAATTAACAAATCTTCTTAGATAGTATACAATAGATTTAACTTTCAAATTTACCATTTTAAGTAAATACCTCTAATTTAATTTTAAAATTTTTCTTGATTAAATCTGTAAAATAAGGTTTATTAAGCGATTCTAAATTCACACCAATATTATTGTAATAGGTGCCTTAAGCTTTCCATTTTTAATCCTTGTAGTTATTTTAAAGTTATTTAATTTTCTTACAAATTCCATATTTTAATGGTAGAAAAGTTTAAATATTTATTTATTCTGTTTTCCAATTACTAAAACCGTATTTCACTCTTCTCTTCCTTTGACTTTCGAACTCCCTTTGTTCATATCTTCGAATTTCAACTTCCTCTTCATCCATTTCTTTTTCATATATTGTTGTATGGTATTCCTACTTTTTATGTGTCTAGAATTTGTATAGTGTTGTATTGTACTCATGCCAACTTGCATTTAAATAATAATTTTCATAAGCTCTTGCATCATAATTCCAGTTAACAGATGTTTCTAACACCTTGGTACAGATCAATCTTGAATATGCAGATTATTTTCCAATCCAGTTTCAGGTTTAATTATTTAAAAATTAATATCTTCAGGTTTCATTCATGATAAAATTATTTATTCCAAATTATTTGTAAAGAAAGATGATCGCTAGAGCACGTTGTTTCCCGATTTATAATATACTTTATTTATAATTTTTATAAAATTTTGCGGTAGTATTGGAATTAAGAGTAAATACTCCTAATGCTATACATTTAGATTACAAGGATTTAAATTGCCATTTTCTTCACTGATGCTTTTATGTTATATTCCTAATATTTCATAATGACATACAGATAAGTTTAACTCATTTATCAAACATGTAAATATTGTATCTTCTCTTTTCTTTAATATATTTTTCAACATATAGTATCTAATCAGCCTAATTTCAAGAAGTCATACATCCAGGCAGTAAAGTCGCTAAACATTGGCAGTTCGACCGGAATTTCAAATCCCACTGATACTCCAGCTCTTTCTTTCTCTGTACATATTTAATACGGAAAATTGTATTGTAAAATCTTCATTTTACAAAGTAAAAATATTTTAAAAATTCAGTCTTTAAAAAATACTACAAAATTTTATTCATTGGTAATTTTCGCCTTTATCTTAGCTTATCGCTTTACAAATCCCATTAATAAGAAAATAGTAAATAAAGAAATAAACCTGGTTTCTATGATTGATACCTTGGTGCAAATTATACGCATGTTTTTCTAAAATCACAGACTTTATACGGATATCAATAAATTATAGATTATTTCTCCACTCCTGACATGCTTATTCCGGAATTTCCTGAAAGTACTATCTATTAACATGCTTATTCCGGATCTATACTTTAGTACCGAATAATCGTTCGAACGCCAGTTAACTGTATTAAATATTCATATCTAGGTCAGACACTAACCGCCCAACCGGTATAGTGGTTAGCGTCGCTTACTGCGGTGCTGAAGGGTCCAGGTTCGAATCCCGGAGAAGGCATGAATATTTGTAAATGTATAATGTCGGTGCGGCATGGCCGCACTAAATATGCAGCGAGCCGAAAGTCCTCCCGTGTGGTTTGATGGAAAGGGAGATGGGTAGGAGACCCTCGGACCCGTCCCCGCCCCGGGGTACTCTCCATCGAAATTGGGGGCGGAACTGAACTAAATCGCACTGTCAGCTGTAAGGTGCTCGAGCATGTTGCCAACGACAAGCGTAAAACTAGCGCTCCTTGCCACGAGGAATTTCGTGGGCTTGGGCTGATGTTACTGTCAAGCCAAGTGAGTAGTAGCATCAACAAGTAACAGCAACAGTTTAGACACTATTACTATTATCATCAAAGAAAGATATTAAATCACTAATAGCATTAACAGATGCAATTTATAAGAAAGATAATTCATATGCTTTACATGTATCTAATTTATAGTACTATTATAACACTATTTTCTCTAGTACTGTTATTAATGAATTGTTTTTTCGATGCTAACATGTGTGTTTACTAGTACCTTTTATTTTCTCTGCTAGCTCTTACATCTATGACTATTATTCAAGTAAGTAACCTGTTTAAGATTAGCTAATCTTTATCTAATCTTATTAGATAATAATTAAATCTTAATTAGAAGCAAAGAATATAAGAATAATTAGAAGAAAGAGTAAAGAAGTAATAATAGTAAAGGACATCTAATAAGAACAACTAACGACTATCTAATAAGAAAATAACTAATTATCTAATAAGAATAGTAAGTAATTATCGAATAAGAATAATTAACTCTTATTAGATATTCTTTAACTTGTTCTTGTGATATATAAACCTATTTCTCCTTTTTCTTTTCCTGTTGGCTGCTTTTGGCTTCGCAAAATAAAACTAGATAGTAACCCTCAGCTTTTTGAAAGCGAGGGGTCTTCTTCGGAAGAAAAAACGTTTTCGCGCAGTTGGGCTGTGGGCAAACATGGGGAAGGGACTTTATTTCGCGCAGTTGGGCTGTGGGCAAACATGGGGAAGGGACTTTATTTCGCGCAGTTGGGTTATACCGAATCCTTCATTAGGTGTTCCAAAATGGCCAAACTGAAAAGCATTTCTTCAAGCACCTCTACCCCCCAAAAAAGGGGGGGGGAGATTAGGGCTCATTTCTGCGGCAACACAGAGCTGCAGGCAATCTGTCTGTACAGTTACTAGGATTTTTTTGAAGCAGGAGACATGAAAAATGTGCGACGCTCTCGCCGGGGCTCGAACCTCAGAACTCTCGAATGCGCGCCGAGTGTGCTGACCATTATACTACGAATGCATGCTAGGAAGGCCGGAGAAATACCTTATATACTCCCTCTTTTAAAGGGCGACTGGGGATTAGGGGACCCAATTGCCAAATTCTGGTGGTGGAGAATTATCCTCACCATTTTTTTAGTCCGGGCGCCACTGTTGGGTCATTAGAATTTTTTGGGGGCAAGAGACATGAAAAATGTGCAATGCCGTCGCCGGGACTCGAACTTCGGATCTCTCGAATACGTGCCGAGTGTGCTGACCATTACACCACGAAGGCATGCTAAGAAGGCAGGAGAAATACCTTATATGTCGAGAGGTGTTTTTATGATAAACAGATAGCAATGTCGTCCGAAACATATTCCACACAAATTAGATTTTAGAACATCGATTTCGAAGATATGGAGTCTAACTCTTTGAAGTCGTGGTTCTAAAATAGCGTATGTCTCTCGAATTTGGAAACGTTCATGTTTAAAAATCGTAATTCTTTCTTAAATTTTGTCATCATTTTGTCTATGATGTATTCATTTAAATTTATTTACAGTCCTCACCTTGCAATCACCTTGCGACTTGAATGTCATTTTTAGCACCGCCGTTCGGGGTCCCTACCCATAAACTGTATACCACTACTTTGGATTGTTTTGAACGGTTAATGTGTTAACTATACTTGGATAAGACAATGTCGCGACATCTCATGCGAAGCACATCTCTTCAAATTTTATGATTACTCTTCTCTCTGGCCAGTTATCTGTTGGCCCTCCTTTCTTGTACCTCGTAGTCTTTCTTCCGAATGCCTCTGATATGATAGGTGCCTTACATCAAGATAACCAGAAAACAGCTTGCAAATTCGCACGCTAGTCGCGTCATACATCGGGAAAAGGAAGTAAAGGACGGTCTATCTTTTCTAATTGTCGGCACTGCAGTTCTCTGGAGACACAGCCAATAATGCACTACTATGTTGTCGAAGGCTTTGTAGACAATTGGACGACTTTCAGGCACAGCCAATAATGCATTACGACGCTGTCGAAGGCTTTTTAGACAACGGGATGACTTTCAGCATTCTCTCATAGTAAGGATGCGTGGAACGGGATCCTCGTACAGAGCAATAAGCCGGCACTTGCACCGTACGGACACGGCTGTGTAAAGGTGTCGGCAGCATTGATTTCTGCAAGGCACTCATCGGCGAATTCGAGACTCCGGAAGACGAAGGTGCACAAATACGAAGCAAGATGGAATGATTGTGCCACAGGCTGGAACTGCTCTGACGGCATCACTATCCGTTATCCAACATGTTACAGCTTCTCTCATATCAATCGTGGCATCTTTCATCATCTCACGTCTGTTGGCTGAAGCGCGGCTGCTTTCACAGCGGCATTTAAAACGTCTGCCTTTAACCCCATAACATCGACAAAGTCGTACGGAGTGAGGTCGTAGTCAAGCATCACGACTGCGAGCTGATTGGCACTGAACAGTATTCAGCCATGATTCTCGCTTCATTCTTGGAGCAGACGACCATCGGGTCCATTTGTGGAGGAACCAGATCCAACGGCCCCCATCAGTCTATGTTTTTCAGAGGCAAACAGGCATTACTCAAGGCGTAATCGTGTGAGATGCTATAGCTTATGACAGCAGGTCCACCCTAGTCATCCTGCATACAAATTTAACAGCTCTTCCATATGCTGATGACTTATTGCAGTCATTTGCGCCACTCTTCATGACACAAGAACCTGGAAACATTTTCAGACAGGATAATGCTAGACTCTCTACGGCTCACATATGTCTGGGCTGTCATCGAGCTGTTGATGCCCTTCTTTGGCCAGCAAGTCACCAGATCTATAGCCAGTCGAACATGTATGGGATATGGTAAGCCGGCAACCTAAAATGTCGCAGATCTGGAGCAACAATCAAGCAATGCTTGCAAGAATGTATTGCAGGATAAGATTATGAATCATTATTATCACTCCTTTACTCTACGTTTACAAGCATGCATCCCCATCAGGGGTTATTTCACCAATTACTAATTAACCATTCGATGTGGAACTGCTAGTTGCTAATGGTTCCTATAGCCTTAAATTTTTAATTATTTCATTTTCTGTGTATGAGTTTTATAAGCATATTTAATTCCAATAAGAACAATCATTTTCTTCATGTAATTTCTTCCTGAAATTGTACAAAATTGCATGAAAAATATCTAGCTGCTGATAAATGGTAATATGTGGTAGTACTCGATGAGACATGGGAATATTTAAGTGATAAGACTATCAGGACTCGTATTTCTTTTTATCTGCTTGGCGAACATGACGTGCCCTGAATGGATAGTGAGTTTGACTGCAAACTATGTCTTATGGAGTGAACCAAAGACGACAAGCTGAGAAGGGTTAAAATTACGCTTTATTATTCCACGATTTCACAGTCGCTTCCGCACTTCGGAATACAAAGACCAACCACTTGTCGTCCGAACGTAAAAATATAAGACTACTAACTAACTAAAATTTAAATAAGAGCTAACTTTTAATATTTTACACAGTTGACAAACACTAAGATCGGCCTTTTAAATTACTACTAAAAACTACTGATGTAGTACGCAAACTGCGGAAAACTACAATACGTGTTTAGCTTTCAAGAGGACTGAAACCTCTGGCCTTAAAGGCGGACAGTAACTGATGGCAAACTCGCGTGAAGCCTGCTAGCAAGAAAGCTCACTCTCTCTCTCCTTCTACCCTGCTCTTGGCAAAAAGCCACAACTTAAATACTTAAGCGTTAGCAAGTACAATTTTCATAAACATATTCAACGTTCATTCTTGCCGGAAGAGGAAAATAAGAGATGATAGTAAAGTTTTAAAATAAAAAAACTAAAAAATCTGAAAGATTTCAGATTTTAAATTACGTCCAAAGTCGCGTTTTTTAACGTTTCGTGTGCTACCTTTTTTTTTATTAAATATCATGTACTACGTACTCATGCGCTGGAGATAAAAATAAATTTTTTTTTTTTTCCGTACAGTGTTGCCATTGCTCGCTTTGAAATCATTTAGTTTGTTAATCAGAAATTCGTTGAAATGTTACAAAACATAAAATCGGTAATAAAGCAAATTTCAAATTCAAAATTAGGGCTTCCAGATGCCCATATTCGCAGTAGGATTACGTCATTCAAAATTCGATGGCTCTAGGTTTTATCACAATGCGAGAAACATGCATACATTTATGCAGAATTTTCATTTTTTAAAATTTAATGTAGAGCGATAACATTTAGTGGCACAATTTGAAAAGTGAAACGGGCATTCAGAGTGAATCAACGCAAAATCGCAAAACGAAAGTAATAGTCCTTCGGGACTAAATCCCTTTGGACTAATAAACGTTAGTCAAACTTAAGATCCTTACAGTATCATCAACTGACAAAAATGACCGTACGAAATGGCTTCATCAATGTACAGAAAAGTGTCCAACGGAATTCATGATAGTTGAAGAATTTGTTACAACTATAAATGAATGCTTAAAAAACCTCAAGTAAGCCTGAAATTAATTCGTTATGCTAGCAGCAGAATTTTGAGAAGCAATTTTTGAACAAATTATTCGAGAGTGATATGGAATGGACATCAATAAAGTTGACCTTCGCATAGACAATGCCTCTAGTAACATGTCTAAGTCTCCTTTCGCTTATTTAGCAAAGAAATAGTTAAAAACAGGAATAAAATATATCCTATTTAGTGATAGAGCTATAAAATGAACTTTTGCTTTCCCATCTAAACATGGGTTTTATAATTTTTTTTATTAATGCTGTATTTCCGGTGTCTCTGAACTTCTTTCTTTTCAAATCTCTCTCAATGCATAAAATGTGTCTACGAAACAAATGTTTATTTCATGCCGCATCATTTTGTTGTTCTTTGAATATGCTCGATGCTTATAGCTTAATGCATTCGGCAGGAATGATCGTTTAGCCTAATCACCGAAAACATTGTCTACGGTGCTGGACAGGGGTGACCGATTCCACACTCGAGAAAACGGGAAAGTTCTGCCCGTTTTTTTGATGGAAAGCGTCACTAGGATATAATAACGAATAGGCCTCAAGTTGTCTGACAGTGAGACGCGAACTGTCTGTATAGGACATATATGAATATGTTTATATTCGTCAGAATAGGACTCGAATTGTCACTATATAGGATATAGTGACACTCGAATAGGACTCACCTATTCGAGGGTCTTCACTACCACTAAACATCTCGACAGGACTTTCGGCTTGTCATTAATTTAAGTGCCCCCATGCCTCTCATATGCTATGTATTAATAAAATACTGACTACTTTTCCGCTCAGAGTGGCATCTATAAATTTAAACTTCGTTTTTTAGTAAAAAAAAATTATTCACGTTAGATCGTGAATAAATAGGGTTATTAACAGCTCACAGTACGTATAATAATTATAATAACAAAATGAAAAAATTCTGTTTCGAAAAACAGTCTATCAAATAAAAAGAAATGAAACAATTACTAAAGTGTAATACTTTAAATTAGGCACTTCAAAGTCTCAGCAGCCTACTGTCATTCACGACCGCAAAGTATATCGTTATCACAGTATAAAAGGAACTAGCAAATTTTAGCAAATTAGTGAATTCGATCTTTTTTACGCAGCTGTCTTTGCCATGGTTACGAGACAAGGTTTAAGGAGAAAGAAATAACCTTGAAGTGCCTATTCTAAAATAACTGACTATAGACGGTTCAACGATAAGATGGCTTTTTTTTTAAATGAGCTTACAATAAAGGCATTCTTTACATACGCAAGAGCGAAATATGTTGCCTGCGCACGGGTTCGTTATAGATTGAATGCACAAGTCCGATAAAAAGTTAATAAAATTTATTCTTATCTCAGGAAATATAACAAAAGCTCGGGATTTTTCTTCAAAGATATTCGTACAATATCACAATATCAGGCAATATAATCAGCAGCTATATTTTAAACTATTAAAACGTTAAATAGAACTCAATCCATAGCGTAGAGAAAGCTAATCGAAAAAACAAAATTACCGTAGCTAAAGTAAACAACTATTGAGATGAGATGTTTCTCTTCGGCTTTTATAGCTTTATAAATCAGACACGCGAGACATTTCTAGCAACTTCTGGAAAGCAAAAGTAGTAGAATTAAGGTTGCAGTTAACATAGTAGTCAATTACATTTATTCAAATTAAATATCAACCGCAGAGATAAACTTTTATTCAATGTAAAATGTACGTGCTGTTGTATTTTTACTTTTCCGGCGTAGCTTTCTCTTCAAATTTGCCACGCGCTGCACTGCGCGGGAAAGTACGCGCGGGAAATTTTAATTATAAAGATTAAGAAAATATTATTATAAAAAAAGTCTGAAACCTTTTAGATTTTACATTACGACCAAAGGGGCGTTTTTTTTAACGTTTTGTGGGTTCCTTTATTGATTAAATATCATGTTCTTCGCACTTAAATCATAAAATGCAGTTCAACAGCAATGTAACAAAATAATTTTAAAATGAGCATATCTTTATAGTTTCCGATACGCGCTGGAGACAATTTTTTTTTCTGTACAGTGTTGCCATTGGTCGCGTTGAAATCGTTGAGTTTGTTAATCAAAAATTCGTTATACAAATTACAAAATTACAAAATATGAAATTGATAATAAAACCAATTCCACATTCCAAATTTGGGCTTCCAGATGCCCATATTCGGGTGGAAACGCACGTTATTCAAAATTGAATGGCTCTAGGTACCGTTGTTTTATCGCAATGCGAGAAGCATACATACATTTATGCAGATTTTTCATTATTTAATTTCTTTAAATATAATACAGGGCTCTAATATTTGGTGGCAATAATTTGAAAAGTGAACCGACATTTATAGTGAACCAAACCAAAATGCCAAAACGAAATCTATAGCTCTTCAGGGCAAATTGCCTCTTTGCACTAATAATTCTAATAAACATATATAACTAAATACAAAATTCGCAACAATATTCATTATTGAACACTTCAGTTTGCGAGCCCAAACATTGTAAAGTAGATGTTTACTATATCTCAATTAATTATCTTTTTTTCGCCTTTTTTAAAAATTTTCTTACACATATTTTTTTAAATTCTTTTACACATATATTGTTACGAATTTAATATTTAGATAGCTAATTTTAGTAGAGACAAATTTTAAGAGAAAACTACGCCGAAAAAGTAAAAATACAGGAGCACGAGCATTTAACATTCAGCAAATGGATATCCCTTTAATTTGTATTGAAATTTAATAAATGTAATTGACTTCTGTGGTAGCTGTAACCGTAATTCCATAATCTTATTGGTATCCAGAAATCTCTAGAAGCAGAAAATACTAAAACTATCTCGCGTGGCCGCTTCAAAACTATTTAAAGTCGGAGAGAGACTTCTCAGCTCAGTTGTTTAGCCAGTTGCTTAGTTATTGTTCTTGCGATTTATTTAGTTCCTCGTGAAATCGAAAGAGAAAGCCTTTATGCTGCGTTGTGTTTTAACGTTTCTGGTAGCTTCAAGTATAACTACTGATTATATTGCGTGATATACACTTGTGCAAATATCTCTGAGGAAAATTGTAGCCTTCTGTTATATTTCTTTTGATAAGAATAAATTTAACCTTTTATCGGACTTGTGCATTCAATTTATTACGAACCTGTACGCACGCAACATTTTCTGTTGTCAGAAGTGGAACAGAATGCCAGTGACGTCAGCGATGGTAGAACAATTAAGGCAGTTGGTGGCAGCCTTTGCTGAGTTCAAAGAAGAGGTGAAAGCTGGCCAAAAATCCGAGAAAAAAAAAGAGATGAAAGCCGTTCAGTAAAAGGTAGAACCTGGCGAAGATTCCGTTAAAGAAAAGATGAAAGCCGTTCAAGAAAAGATGGAAGCTGGTTCTTGAAGATGGACAAGAAGAAATGAAAAGACCAATTACCTGTATAATAAAAACAGATCTGTGGCTATGGAAGGCAGAATAGACGAGTTTGAAAATAAAGTTCGACAAACTGAAGAAAAAGTTTCTTCTGTCAAAGAACAAACAGACGATTGGGTTTCGGTCGTGGAACAACAAATCGATTACAGAGTTTCTTCTGTCAAATAACCAATAGAAGAGATAGTTTAAGTTGTGGAGCAACGAATCTAAGTAAGAGTTTCTACTGTCGAACAATAAATCGAACAACAAATTGATGACAGGCTTTCTGCGGTCGCCAAAGAAGTTGATACCTTGAAGAAATTCGTAGCGACGGCAGGGAGCATGACTGATGCTTGATAGTCCCTTTCTGAAGCTATCTACATATGATGGGAAGACCTCTTGGAAAGTGTATAAGATACAATTTTCTATAGTGGCGAAAGCGAATGGATCGGATTCACAAGCTAAAGCCTGTCATCTTGCCGCTTCTCTGAGAGCAGACGCAGCGGATATCCTTCAGACCGTTCCTGAAAACAAAAGGCTAGATTTAGAAGTTCTATCAGGCAGCTTCGCTTTGGGAAGAAATATTAAAAGATTACAGCAGGCTTCAATTAAAATGCTGTCAACAGAAGCCCACGGAAACACTCCAGAAGCTCACCACGAATGTTGAAAGACTGTCTCACCTCGCCTTTTCGAGTGCCCGACAGAAACAAAGGAAATTCTGTCCCTGCAGTACTTCATCGATGGCACTGGGGTCTCGGAAATACAGAAGGCTCTGCGAATGGCGGATTTCAAGGACTTAAAAAGGCCTTTGGTGTACGCCACGAAATTCGAGGCAGCCCAACGGGCAACTCGTAGAGGCCGTCGCCCAATCGGAGCTTCTTAAGTTCAAGAGCCCGTGAATGAAATGACTGCTTTTTTAGAGGATTTAACCGGACAAATCAATGCTTTGATACGGAATACGAGTAACAATAAAAAGACTCTAATGTATCGGAAATGGGGTGCTGAAGGCACTTAAAATAGGCTGCAAATGGGGTGCTGAAAAAACTGCAAATCACCCCAGGGCATGGAAAATGGGACAGATGATTTGACCAGACAAATCAATGCCTTGAAACGGAATGAGTGACAAGAGACCATCTCTGAAATGTTGGAACTGCGGTTTTGAAGGCCACGTACGGAGGGAACTGCAGAACATCCCAGGGTGCGGAAAATAAGACCATTTCCCTGCGCACGTTGCGGGAAAGAAATTAGCGGCCATCTCGCGGAGCAGAGTATTAAAGATAATGAAAAACCTCATTTTAAATCGCTCAAGATTTCTGCAGTGAGTGGCAACAGTAATGGACTATTCATCAATGGGCATATCGATGGAGTTCCTTGCAATATGACCATCGACACAGGAGCCAACGTTACCATCATTCGGAAAGATCTCAACAATTTAAAGATAAGCTCATTTGGACATCATCTTGCGTTACCCTTCAGACTGTGTCTGGTGATAAAACCGCAATTGATAGGAAGTTAAACATCACATTTGGAAGTGCCGCCTACCATTACACAGCATATGGGGCGAATATTACAGATATTTGTACTAATTTTTGCATAATTCGAAAGATCCTAGAAAAGTAAGCGTGTTAGCTTTTCGTTTCTAATCCGTAGGATAAAATCCTAATCCGTAGGATTTCATCCTACGGATTGTTTCATTCTAGTGTCAACTTCGTTGTCTAATCCAGAGGATTTCATCCCTAAGTCTTTTCGGCTTAATTCGAAGGATTTCATCCTAATAAATGGATGTGAATAAATTAGAAAAAGAACGTGAAAGAAAAACTTAGAAATGATTTAAATCAATTCAAAAAGTAGGATTAGATAAACAAATTAGAAAAATAAAGAAGATTGATTAAGAGAAAAATTCGGAATTCAAAAAACGTTGGATGAATTTCTTAAGCCTGTTACTAAAGAAGCAGAAAAGTATGAAAAATCAAATAAAGACGTTGTTAAAAATATTCAAGATGCTTTGCAAAATATATCGTTTCTTCCGTTTGATTCTTCGTTGTCCTCAAATGAAGCTTTTCGCTCAAGACCTGAACCAGAATATGATCCTTACGAATCAGAAAGATTAGTTCAAGAAAAGTCTTCAGCAAGTACTCAAACTAAGCCTAGAGGAAGTGCTATATTAGATGCTTTTATTAATGTTGGTACTGATAAACAGCTTATTAAAGACAAAGGATTCAAATTATCTCGTGAACTTTTAAATGAAAATATCGAAGCATTGAGAGATGTAATAAAACAAGTAGATTAATGTAAAAAGAAAATCACAAGGATTAGCAACATCTGAGTCTGTTATTAAAAGAAAGAAAGATCCAAGCATAAAAGAAGGTCATGAAGAAATAAAAATTACTAATCAACATATTTTTGATCATTTGAAATTGTACATAAAACAATTAAGTCATATTCTTCAATGGGAGGAATCTCAACAGAAAACAAAGACAGGAAATGGTTTAGATGATTTAGATATTTTAAAGATAAAATACCATCTAATGTCTAAGAAAATATTTGATCAAATAGTTTTATTGTTAAAAACGTTATTAAAAATGGAACTATGACAGAAGCAGATGTAAAACAATATTTTTAACAGTTTCTCTCCGAAGGATTTCCTCCTCAATAAATAAGTAATTACATAAAGAAGAAACTTCATTTGAGTGATGGGCAGATTAATTAATTGATTAAAGCCGTAGGAGAAGAAATAGCATTAGAAATACACTCATGTCCATAAATTAAGGATAATGCAAAATCAGGCAAAGGAAGAGTTAGAAGCAAAACAAATTTGACTTATTTGTAAAGCTTATTTATTAAATAAAAGGTAAAAAGCAAAAAAAGATGCTATATGTGTAAGGTTTTAGTTAAACTAACCAAGTTTTATTTTAATTTAAATCTTTCTATTTCCTCTCTGTTTCAACTTCCCGTCAGAAGAAGCGCGCGTTTTCAGCTTATGCTAATTTGAAGTACAGCGAAGTACTATTTAAACCAGAGGTAGCCTCTGGTTTAAATAGTACTTCGCTTCGTACTAACCTCTTAGTGTGAGAGAGCTTTAGTCTCAGATCACGGTCACTCTGCTCAACGTTCGCCTGACCAGCTAGCAGCTAAATTTATAAGCCATAGTGCTTACTACGTGATTGCATTTTGAAACAAATTGAAGTGCGCTAGTATTAGTATATCTTGCTACGCACCCTTTCAGTTAGAGGCCAAACTCCGCGATTTGCTCTGCGAAGCAAGTTTAAATTTTAGGTTTAGTATTAAAATTATTTGATTGTTAAGTTCGACCCAAGTGTGGTCTTTTACTTTCTGTATCTTTCCCGAGTTGGGAAGTGTGTAAATAATAGTGATTTAATAAAAGAGGATTTCAAATCCCTTTCACGTGCAGTCATTCGCCAATACAGTATCTACACCAGAACATAGCGTATTTTCCGCTCCCTGTTCCAGTTCAGGACTTGAGAAGAAGAACCCTTGTAAGTATTCACCATGTTTCCAAAGACCATGCACAGAACACTCAGTCCTGATAGTGGCGCCCGAACAAAAAGAAGAGGATGGCCTCAAACACAAGAAGACGAACCTGAGATACCTGCTGTACCTGTCCAGATTCCTGAGATAGCACCTCCTGGCCTAGAAGGATTTGGCTACATCGTACAAACCATGAGAGCAGCCATGAAGCCAGCGGCAAGTTTTGACGGCAAGACAGCCATAATCAATTTCATGGAAAAGCTAGACTCCCACTTCATGCTATATCCAGTTCACGAATTTCAGAAAGTGGCTCTTGCTACCAGCGCTTTGAAGGGCCAAGCACTAAGTTGGTTCAAGTGCATTGGAAAGAATCTCTTGGGGGAACCAGGAAGCCCCACATATACGTATGAAAATTTCAAGAATTCCCTGGTGAAAGCATTTCCTGTGGTACGAGACCGAGCCAGACTGTAAGCTGAACTTTTTAGTCGATATCAAGAAAAAATAGAAGATTTGTCAAATTTTGTTTTGAGAAAAATTCAAGTTTTCAAGCTGTTGTATGGAAGTCGCCCGGATCCTGAAATTATTCAAATTATACTTCCTAGGCTACTGCCCCAAGTTCAAGATTTCATCGAACTAAGAAACCCAGCGACATTAGACAGATTATTTGAGCTCGCAGTACAGTTTGAAAGCCGAAGAACAGCCGACAACGAGCGACGACGCCAATTTGAGCGAAGAAGTCAGTGGAGTTCGCCAAGACCCCAGCAGAAGCAAAATCAAAGTTACGGGAATAAGGCGAAGCAATGGCCGAAGAAAGATGAGTCTCCTAAATCGAGCGGCGAACGAAGGGAATTTAATAGAAGAACAAGCAAAGATTCCGAGGGCAACCAGAA
>KK121470.1:38856-58159 GCA_000611955.2 Stegodyphus mimosarum | reverse complement strand
CGGCATCGAAAAGTCAGAAAAAGAAAGCTCCCCCTCAACAAAGTAGAAATAAGAACCAAAAATGTGGATTCAAAAGAAAGTCTCACGATGCAGGTGACCAGATCTACGAACGGACCTACGAGCATGCCAAGAGAAGAAAGCAGAATGGGCAAGGAAAGCCCAATGTGTCCAACAGAACTGTGGAATCATCGGACAGGTGCCTGAGAAGCATGAAACGTCGATTCCAGCCTGAGAATCAACGTCCCGAATACAGCAGGAACCAGGACCAGCAACGAAGAAGGGCCCAGTCCACCAAACGTCCAGCGGAGCAAACTCCTCTTCAAGGGACATTTCCGAGGATACAACGACGGAATTTCAAAAGGAAAAGAGATGAACAAGCTCCCAAAGAACAACAACCAAAGACGAGGAGACTGAACCGAGCTACAACTTACTCAACTTTCAAAGATTGGGCCAAGAAAAGGATGGATGATCACAATAAGATAAGTAGAATTCCGTATTCAAAAGTTTAGATAATTTTTGAGTGTACTGCAGGGTCGATTTTACCTCAAGCGAGGTTGAGTTTTACGCCAAGTGGGCGATAAGTTCTCATATTGAAAGAAAAATGTTTTTGTTTAAAACAAATTTGTAATTCTTAAAGACTTAAAATTACTTAATGTTTGTAAATAGATTAATTTTGTAAAAGCAATGAATTGCTGAAAAGAAAAATGTTAACTAAATGATTTTGTATGACGCTTTGTCGAAAGAATTGTAAAATGTCTAGAAATGAAAAATCGGAAAATTGAAGAACACGATTTAGTCTGTGGACTATTAATTCAATGTAATGTGATATTTTAAGAAAGTACCTTGAGAAAGGAATAGGAAGCACATGCCGTAAGCTTAGAAATTTAACCTACATTTGTATTTCATGACTACTATGAAATTGTTAAAGTGTTATAAAATGTAACAAATAATATGCTAGCAATGCACGTTAAGTGCAATATCAATGTGAATTGTGTGTGAAAACTGCGAATTGTATGCATGAAAAGTTAAAGATTGAGTAATGTTAGAATGCAAGTGTTAATTAGGCTCTTCACCAAATACACTTAAAGTGTTAGACATAAAGCTAGTGAGAACCTCAGGTTTAGCTGGTTATAGGGCGTCTTTTTCAGGTCTCGTATGTCAAGTTCTAACTAATGTTAGTCGATCGTAGGTGGAAGAGTTGAACACCCCCGAACACAGAAAACCCGTAATGGCGGTTTGCTTTTCATCCAACACCGGTGAGAGAGCATTGGGGGAAGAATTTAATTGTGCTTGAATGATAATGTGTGTGTGTGCGAATTTACACGGGTGAGAATAAAAAATTGTAGCCAGAAATTACTGTTATTATGTTATACTAAAATTCCTTTCCTTCCAGATTTTGCTGGAAGGAGTAAGACTCTTCTTTCAAGAGTCTTCTTTCAAGTGTTGAAGATTGTTGTTCCAGCAAATTTCACCTGTAACAAAAAGTTTTCACAAACAGATATTGCCTTGTAAGAGTTGGCCTAAGTTTAGAACAGTTAAATTTCGACTATTTCTTTAGAATTGCGAGTTTCAACATGGTCCGTTTGGACCACAGTAGTTTAACTATCGCAATTCTGGCGGGAAGTATGTAAGATTTTAGTTAAACTAACCAAGTTTTATTTTAATTTAAATCTTTCTATCTCCTCTCTGTTTCAACTTCCCGTCAGAAGAAGCGCGCGTTTTCAGCTTATGCTAATTTGAAGTACAGCGAAGTACTATTTAAACCAGAGGTAGAAATCTCTTAGTGTGAGAGAGCTTTAGTCTCAGATCACGGTCACTCTGCTCAACGTTCGCCTGACCAGCTAGCAGCTAAATTTATAAGCCATAGTGCTTACTACGTGATTGCATTTTGAAACAAATTGAAGTGCGCTAGTATTAGTATATCTTGCTACGCACCCTTTCAGTTAGAGGCCAAACTCCGCGATTTGCTCTGCGAAGCAAGTTTAAATACATTTCTATTTTAGGTTTAGTATTAAAATTATTTGATTGTTAAGTTCGACCCAAGTGTGGTCTTTTAATTTCTGTATCTCTCCCGAGTTGGGAAGTGTGTAAATAATAGTGATTTAATAAAAGAGGATTTCAAATCCCTTTCACGTGCAGTTATTCGCCAATACAGTACCTACACCAGAACATAGCGTATTTTCCGCTCCCTGTTCCAGTTCAGGACTTGAGAAGAAGAACCTTTGTAAGTATTCACCATGTTTCCAAAGAGCATGCATAGAACACTCAGTCCTGATAGTGGCGCCCGAACAAAAAGAAGAGGATGGCCTCAAACACAAGAAGACGAACCTGAGATACCTGCTGTACCTGTCCAGAATCCTGAGATAGCACCTCCTGGCCTAGAAGGATTTGGCTACATCGTACAAACCATGAGAGCAGCCATGAAACCAGCGGCAAGTTTTATCGATCTGATCTTGGGAGATATTACACCACTCAAAAAGCAATGCTCTCCGAAGTTCCGGTAGACATGTAGGAGGAGGTTGACGGGCTGCATCTCGTCGGCCAAGCATCTCCCACACGTGCTCTACTAGATTCAAGTCCGGTGAGAAGGCTGGCCAGTCCATACGGGTGATATCCTCCGATTGAAGGCATTCACTTACGACGTTTGCACGGTGAGGACGGGCGTTGTCATCCATAAACACAAATTGTGTGCCCATGGCGCCCCGAAACAAACGTACATGTTGTTCAAGAATGACGTCCGATAGATTTGGCTTCTCATGGTTCCAATTTGAACATGCATGTCAGTTCTAGAACCCAGAATAATTCCACCCCAAACGAGCACTCCTGCACCACCGTAACGGTGTCGTTCAATGATGTTTTCTTGGTGGTAACGAGACAGGTCTGAGGCTGTGCTCCACCTGTTTCTTTTGGCAGTAACTGCCAAATACCGGTCCTCATTCGGCGTTGTAACTCTTGGGCGACCTGTGATGTAACGTCTACTCACATTATCATCAGCTTGGAATCGCTGCCAAAGCCTAGAGATGACACTCTGGGCAATTCCAAGTTCGTCTGATACTTCCAGTTGGGTACGCCCACATTCCAGACGGCCGATAATTCTACCACGTAAAAAATCATCCGAATGTGTCCTTTGTGTCATAACTATTCGGTTATTGCACTGAAATGCTTATAAAGCGCCTGCGAACAATTTTACTTCTTTGCCTGTATTCCTTATTTATCACTCTCTTACACTCTCGTCATTGTGACTTACCATCGGTGTCATCTGGTTACTTCCTGAAATTTGCATATGATTTTTGAAGATGTGTGTAGTGATTTTACAGGTGATATATTTATTTTAGAGTTCGATTTCCGCGTGACTCCGAATTATCCTTAATTTATGGACATGAGTGTATATAAATCTAAAACTCCAAATTATGATATATATTTAACAGAAACACATATTAATCGACTTCGTGATGGAAAAAGAATTACTTTAAGTAAAACACAAATTCTTAATAAGTCCTTCAGACAATTAGTTGGTGGATCACTGTTTATTACTATTTTAAATCGAATTAAACCATCAGTTTTAAATGAGGTTTATAGATATGTTATAAGGTATTTCTCCGGTCTTCTTGACATGCCTTCGTGATGTAGTAGTCAGCACGTTCGGCGTAAAAGAATTAAAGAATTCGAAAATGGAATCATTAATTTAGAGAAGTCAGCTGGACCAGGTACTCTTTGGTTTGCTATTATAACGATCCAAAATATGAATTTATTGAATATTATGATCCAGTTGATGAATATATATACAACTCTATGAAATTAAAAAAAGAATATATTCCTAAAATTATTAAAACTTTTCTCGTTAAATTCAATAAAAAACACACATTGGTCACAATGATGCTTGTTACAAAAACCAACATCTGTAAATGTGAATTATTTTGTATGAAATTTATAAGATAAAGAAATAAAGGTAAATCGTCTCAAAAAGTATTAGCCTTATTTACTCAAAAACCAAGTGATTATCATGAAGAATTCGTTCTCGAAAAATAGAGTCAAAAGGCTTACGTATTAAGAATCCTTCAGATTACATCTTAAGGATCCTTAAAACCATTGTAGGTGTCCTTAGTGGAGGAGATATTGTTGGATGGTTATAAGATAAAGTAAATCCAGCAGAAATGCATTTATCTGATTATCAATATTATGGATCTTTCACAAAATTAGAAACAAGATTAAAACTTAACGATCCTTGAATAAATAGAGTTGATAAAGCATGCAAAAAGCATGATATTGCCTACAGTAAAACAAAAGATACAAAAGAAAGACATGAAACTGATCAAGAAGTAATCGATAATTTAAATAATATAACCTATCCACCATTTCGAGAAAGAATAGACAGCGGAATTATTAAACCTATTATTTATGCTAAAAAGAAATTTAGAATGAGAAGGAATAATAAGATCTATTGTGTAAAGTGTAAAGAGAAAACTGATAGTAAAAATTTTCATGAAGTAAAAATGGAAGACTAATGTGAAAAGGAAATTGTGAAAGTAATAAGAGTGTCTTTTTAGGAAAGAAACGATAAACTAAAGGTTTCGAAGGATTATATCCTTAATCCAAAGGATTTCATCCTTAATAAGACATATTATAATCCAGAAACTGGCTATAGTGGAATTAATGAATTGAAAAGAAAAGCACGATTTTTTAAAAACGATATTGTGGAATTTTTACATAAACAAGATGTTTATATTAGATTTATACCTTTAACTAGAAATTTTAGAAGAAGGAGAATTTATGTTTCACATATAGATGATCAGTAGCAAGCAGACTTATTATTTATCAAACAATTTAATAAATATAATTATGTAATCAATTATTTATTAACAGTTACAGATTGTTTCAGTAAATATGCATGGCTATACCCATTAATAAACAGATAAAGAAGTAACAAATGCTTTTAAAATAATCTTTAATAAATGAATTCCTGAAAAAATACAAACTGATAAAAGTACTGAATTTATTAATAAAGAAACACAAAAATTATTTAAAGATAATAATAAACATTTGTTTGCAACAGAAGATGTAGGAAAAAATGTGCTATAGTTGAATGATTTAATAGAATAATCAATTATAAAAGAAGAAGATATATGTATGCAAAAAAAATACAAAGAGATAGATTGATTATACTTCCCAAATTACTTTATAATTATAATAAAAATTCTTTTCATAGGTCTAGAAAAATGTCACCTGTAGAAGCTAGTCGAGAAGAAAATGAATACCAAGTTTACGGAAATTTATTTAAACCAAAAGTCATTAGAAAATCAAAATATAAAATAGGAGGTAGAGTACGAATATCTATATATAAAACCAAACTTAGAAGAGGTTTTGTATAAACTAAAAGATTTATATGGTAAAGAAATAATAGGTACGTTTCATGAAAAAGCAATGGTAAAATATGATAGAGAAGATGATATATATAAGATTGAAAACAATTATAAAAAAGGAAGTAAACTATTTCTTAAATGGTTAGGATATCTTGATTAATTTAACAGCTGGATAAATAAACAAGATTTCATCAGCAATAAATGAATGAATATAGATTATATAGAAGGGATAAACAAATGCATGTTATAAATAATAAGACTAGTCAAAGAACTTTTAAAGAAGACCTTCGGATTAAGTAGGAAGCTCTTCGGACTACATTGAATAAAATACTCTCAAAATCGAAAGATTCAGAATTTAAAAAGCTACCAAAGTTTCATCTCTAAAAAAGCTGCTAGATGTTTCATCCCTAATGCATTGAAAAGTTTTATGATCTAACAGATCATTTTTATCATTATGATGATAATATAGAGAGTAAAGAATTCGTGGAATTAGAAAAAACAAATATAGATTATAATAAAGTTAGTAAATATGAATTTCTCATCAAAAATACAGAAGCTAGAATTTTACTTTCTGAGTCTTATATTCAAATAAAATGAAAAATTCTAAAGAATGATGAAAATTCTGTAAACAAAGATAATTACAGCATATTGTGGATTGGTTTATTTATTGGTAAAAACTTACAATAAGTGGAAAAGTTAATGAACATACTAGTGATTATTTTCGTATCATTCAAAAAGTTACAAGTTTTAGACAATACACACCTGATTATTCAATAACACAACCAACTGATGTGTTTTGGTTTTTTGATGCGACTAATAGAGTAAAATATATCATTAAATATGATGGAACAAAAACAGCTCAAACACTTGTAACTGAGATAACTAATAAATTAAAAGTTGAAGAAAATGAAAACTATAACAAAGGATTTGATAAAAGATGGAAAATCACAAAAGACAGTCAATCTATTACAGTGGGGGTACCTTTAGATCAAATCATTGACTTTTTAATTGTTTCATTAAAGTAATAACAGGTTTTCGAATAAAAATAGAATTTGAAAGAGAAAAAATAATGAAAATATGATGTATACTGATATAGCAAATCCTAATTATAAAATAGAAATCGAAGAGTTAACTCTAATTTTAGTGCATTTTAAATTTAAAAACAAAGCAGAATCATTATATATAAAATTACCATTAGCTGATAAATCTATAGATATTTATTGAATTCAATACGTAATTCATAAATCAAATAAAATTTAAAATGCTAAAAGTGGATCATATCCTATAAGCACTACACCTAATAAAGTTTTAGCACAATTTCACAATATTTAGACAGAAGAGAAAATTATAAAAAAATAATATATTTTATAATTAGATATGGAAGAATGCTGGATTACAATATGCGGAAAAGTTACACCATCTTCAAAATATAACATGATATAATGAAGAAAATATAATGAAGAATGGAAATATAATAAAGACTGGAATAAACTCTAAGAAGTTTTTCCAGAAATTACGAAGAATAGAAACAAAGAAACAGGGTGTATGATAAATTCCTTATCATTATGCTAAATTATGCCCTATTATTCCTTTAGATTATCACATCAGGAAAATTACATAGCTTTAGGAAATTTAACATTAAACTTTCGTTTTAAATTGAAACATGAAACTGCGGAAAGCTATACATTTTATTTTATTCTAGAAGAAAAAATGAAATCATATTAAATATGAATAATTAAGAAATTAAATTAGTTGATACTTTAACATTGAATCCTTAATCCGAAGGACTTTTGTTTCTTATAAATGATTGCTGATTATCCGCTCTTTGGTGTTAAAGGAAAAAGTGGTCCACCCGGAGATGATTTTAAATTAACTGATGATGGAAATTATAATATGGAATATAAAATTATGAAAAATTGTGAAAATCCTATAGAAGATCAGGATGTTAGTACAAAACTATAAGTTTTGAATGAATTGACAAATAATTATCAAAACTTAAAAGAACTCATTGATTTAAATAAATATAATACTGATGATAGCTTTTTAAGTTTTGTTAATGAAACAGCAGAGCAAATACAAGCATTATGTAAAAATCTTAGAAATGGATAATTATTTATAATCGAATGATGGCCATGTATTTGATGCTAAAGATAAAAGAATAGGTAATGTTAAAGATCCTTTGGATGAAAAAAATGTAGTTAATAAAAGATATTCAGAAAAAAATGCAATAACATTAGTGATGAAGGAGAAATATGATGCAAAAAATAAATTATAACGAATGTAGCTAATCCAATTAATGAAACGGATGCCGTTAATAAAAAATATGCAGATAAAGTCAGATATGTTTCAAGAGAAAATAAATTAGATAACCTTCATAATATAATATTTAAAAAAGTTATTATTTTAATGAAAATTTAAAACTTAAAATTAATATAATTATGATACTTTGTTTATAGAAGCTAGTATTTTTTTTTAATTACAGATATATTTTGAAACATCAAAAGATAATACAAAAAGATGTGAAATAGAATCTATATCAGAAGGTAAGCACTTATATTCTTATACTTGTTCAGCTGTTTTAAAAAGATGATAAATTAGAAATACGTATGGATAATATATCACCTGTTGATATACAATTTAGAAATATCTTTTTAAAATTAGAAATTATGTGAAAGTCTTTCAAAAATTATTCTAAATAAAAAGAGATGGAAGAATTCAATAATCTCAGATCTTATCCCAAAATGCTAAAATTAAAAGATTTAGATTCTGGAAATTATTATCTGATCGTATAGAAAAAAATTCAAACAAAATAAGGAGATTCTGCAATTGTTAAATTAGACTTGGATGATGAAGCAAAAGCATATTATCTTGCTAAAAATATGGTGAACTTTCTAATAAAGCCATAAATGAAATCAATGATAGAAACTAAGTATTCTCCTATAAAGGAATGATAGATGGGAAATATATATATAAATTATAAGAATTTAAATAATCTTTTTATTTCTTGTTGCTTTAATTTTTATATAATTTTCTTCTTTTAATATTTAAGGCCTTTTCGGCTATAAATTATGTGACCTTCTATTTAATTTTTTGAAACATTTCCTTTACTATATTCAGTTATGTTTGAAGCTATCAAAATATTGAATTTCAATCATTTTTAAGGCGATAGCCTTTCGGCTATGAAGAATTCATTTATGTTTAGCCTCATCTTGAAAAATAATTGAAATTTGTATATTTTTGTGAAAATGATAGCAGTTTATATATTTTCATAAAAATATTGAGGCGATAGCCTTTTGGCTTTGAGAAATGCTGAAAATAAATAGATTTTCATGAAAATATTGAATTTTGAAGACATTTCAAAAATGCTGAAAATTTATATATTTTTTGAAAATCAGAGATTTTTAAAGGGTTAAAAAAAGTACACTTCTTCAGAAGAAGCGACCCAGATCAATCCTTTGTGTACTTCTCCCGGCCAGTAACGGATGAAAGCAGGCCAAGAAGAAATGAAAAGAGATATTACTGCCATAACAAACAGCAAATTTGAAGCTACTGAAGACAGGATACACACGGTTGAAAACAAATTTGGAGAAACTGAAGAAAGAGTTTCAGCCGTCCAAGAACGAATAGAACAACGAATTGAAGGCAGGGTTTCTGCTGATGGCGCCAAAGAAGTTGACACCTTAAAATGCATAACAACAGCAAGAAGCAGTTCTGATGGTTTTAAACTTTTACTGTGTCTTCTCGCCCCTCTTTGAAGCTATCAACTTATAATAGAAGAACCTCTTGGCAAGTATACAAGATACAAGTTTCTATAGTGACGAAAGCGGATAGACGGGATTCCCAAGCTAAGGCCTGTCATCTTGCCGCTTCTCTGAGGCCAGAAGCTGCCGATATTCTTCAAACTCTTTCTGAAAACCAGAGATAAGACTTCGAAGCTGGAGCTGCGCTTTGGAGAGAAATGTTTAAAAGACTAGAGTAGGCATCAATTAAAATTCCGTCAACAGAAGTCCCCGTCAACAGGAGCTCGCTGCGGATGTTGAAAGGCTATCTCATCTCGCCTTTTCGGAGTGCCTGACAGAAACAAGGGAAATATTGTCTCTGCGATATTTCATCGATAACATACGGGATCCTGAAATATAGGAAGCTCTCGGAATAGAGGATGTCAAAGATTTGGAAAGCGCTCTACTGCACGCCATGAAACTTGAGGCAGATCAGAAGACAATTCGTAGAGGCCGCCATCCAATCAGAGCTGCTTAAGTTCAAGAGCCCGTGTATCAAGTGACTGGTCGGTTAGAGGATTTAACCAGACAAGTCAATGCCTTGATATGGAATAGGAGTAACAACAAACCGACTCTAAAGTGTTAGAAGTGGCCGGAACTGCAGAACAGACCAGGGTATGTAAGTTAAGACAGCTTTCAGCAAGAAGCAGAGAAACTAATTTGTGGCCATCTCGCCTAGCGGAGGTTGATGATGAGAAACCCCATTTTTAAGCACTTCAGATTTCTGCAACGAGAGTTGGCAGTAATGGAGTCTTCATCTTGGGACACATCGATGGAATTCCATGCAGATGTACCAGAGAACAGAGGCTCCATTTTCTGGCTGACTAAATCGTCTGCCTCACATGGATTATAGCCTCTGCCTTCAAGCATTTATTTTTCAAAGCAAAAGATACATTGGCAAACAAGGCCTTCCAAGACATAGATATGAGTCTATTATACAATTGTTATTACAAATACACTTTTCAAAATTAATAACACAGTGAAAGAAATATGTTAATAAAGTCAAATACTTCAACTTAACATCAACATTACAATCAGAGTTATATCGAAAATTGCAATGTGTAATACTATTACCAAATCACAATGCAAAATAGAGCGTTCAGAAATGTGAGACTGATTATAATTGATTACATAATTTTCAAACTTACACTATGTGTTATCTTATTGGATCCAAGTACCAAAATCAACATAAACATAAACAAATTTTAAGAGAAGCTACGCCGGAAAAGTAAAAATACAGGAACACGTGCGTTTAACATTGAATAAATGGATATCTCGGTAATTTGTATTGAAATTGAATAAATGTAATTGTAATTGTGTTAGCTGTAACCGTAATTACATCTTCTTATTGCTTTTCAGAAATCTCGAGAAGTAGAAAATTACTAGAAATGTCTTGCGGCCGATTGAAAGCTATAAAAAGCCAGAGAGAGAACATATCAGCTCAGTTGTTTGTTAGCTTCTATTGTTATTGTTGCGAATTTAGAGTGAGATCGGATTAGCTTTCTCTTTAAATGCGTTGTGCATTGCATTCTATTTAACGTTTTCAGTAGTTTTAAGTATAACTACTGATTATTACTGCGTGATATTGTGAACACTTGTACGAATATCTCTGAGGAAAATTGCAGCCTTCTGTTATATTTCTTTTGACAAGAATAAATTTTATTAACCTATTATCGGACTTATACATTCAATCTGTTACAAGCCCGTATGCGCGGAGCACAAGTGTATGTGTTGTAATGCATATATTTTAACTAATCTGTTCAATTTTGGCTATTTACTTAAATGTAGATTATAAATCGAAACACACTACCAACGGACTTCGCATGCTGCAATTTCGCTACTGCAATTATGCTGATTACATCACAAAACATGAACGATTACGTTTTAGGTACAAATATGTTCAGTCATCCAAAAAATTGCTTTATGAGGGTCCCGCTGCAGTCGGCTGAAGAGATTCTCTGTGTTTGGCTTGTACAGAGGCTGTTCGCACATTTTTTAGACGATTTTGGTAAGCGGTAATAAAAAACAGTTTGCTGCAAAAGAAGTAATTGCAATTGCACTATGTTTTTAAAAGTCAAAATTATCGTCTGTGGCTTGAAAGTTTTATTTTTATTCAAAATGGCGAATTTAGCAAAGCAGTGGTTTGAAGGCTACATTTACGCTCTTTCCGAAGAGAAATATGCATACTCCGTTATCCAAAAACGATGTGAGAGTCATGGTTTTGTGATATCTAAAGAGTCGATAGGTATTATCATCAACAAGAAAGAAAAAAAAAAAACGTCTAATTGGAGCCTCAAGTGGGACAAAAATTCCAAACATGTATCCAAGGAAAAAACGGGCATCTTCGACTATTGCAAAGGTACGCTGTTTAATGTTAAAGGAAAATCCCCTTAGTCAAAGGACAGTTGCAAAATCATTAAAATGCTCGGTGTCCACTGTAAACAAAATGATAAACGTTGATTTAAATCTTAAGAAAGCTAAAAAACGCAATGTGTATCGTCTTCTTCCAAAGCATATCGCTCAACGCAGGACACGCTTCAGAATTCTATATGAGAAACACTTATCCAAAGAAAAATGGAAAACAATTGTCTCAATAGATGAAGCATGGGTGTATTTAAATGACTGTAACAAAAAAAGAGCCATTTATTATCATAAAAGGGGAGAAAAAAATTTAAGTACATGGTTCAAAGAATCGAAAGAAAGCTTTTCTAAGGGATTCATGATTGTTCCTGGTTTTTCTTATAATGGCAAGTTAAAAATAAAGAGAGTGCAAAAAAATGTCAAGATTAACTCCAAATACTATCAGGAACATATTTTATCGCCAACTTTTCTGAATGAAATACCATCGCTTTACCCACAGTGCCATCAATCTGTGAGACTCCATCAGGACAAAGCTAGCAGTCACACATCAAAATCTACTGTAAATTTCCTAAAAGAAATGGAACAAAAAACTGGTATTAAGGCCATACCCTTCACTGATATCCCTACTAAATCTCCCGATGTGTCACCTATGGATTTTTGTGCTTTCGGACTTTTAAAATCTGGATTATCCAAACGTTGTCCCAAAACCCTAACAGGACTCTGGAAAGCTGTTCGGGAGGAATGGGATAGAATACCTCTTCTAACACTTCAAAAGGCATTATAATCCTGGAAATTGCGGTGTCGAAAGATAGTTCAGAATAAGGGATGTCAAACAGAACATTTAAAACACAAGAATGTTATGTAATTTAGTTTTGTGAATACAATATACATCGTCTAAAAAATGTGCGAACAGCCTCTGTAGCAGACCATATCTGGTAACAACTTTAACACATCAAAATATAATTTTATTAAATTTAATTTATAAATGTTAAGGAATTAACTCGAGTAGTTTAGTTAATTAACCTTTCGTTGTTATTTTCGTAACGAAACTCATAAGAAATATATTGTAACGATTTTTGTATATATGTAAGTAATTTTCATGACATTACATGTAAATCCTAGTATCTCTTGCGCAGTGTAATATTAAATGCTTCAAAAATGCAATGTTCCGGCGGAAAAAAAAAGATTACAGGGGCAGGTCCATTTAACATTGACGTAAAATGCTATTTCGCCAAACAAGCTGGCGATTAATTTTTGCCGCTAAATTTGGCGAGAAGTTGTCAAACTTGGGGACCATTTGGCGACATTATGGTCGCATACCCTTAACTGGTCTGATCTCTATACGTAAATGTATATGCCTTCCAGCAATTTCGAAAAATCGGATGTACCGGAAATTTCCTCGTAGCCAGTGGAGAACTATATAAAGCGTGAGAAAGTATCAGTTCTCAGTTTGTTTGTTCAGAGTTGAGTTAGGAGTGTTGAGAGATCTCCGTGTGAGCTCCACTTCTTAGATACGCTTTGCAGTGCGTTGTGTTTAACGTTCGATTGTGCTCTGTCATACTGAGAAGAGGTGGACGAGTACTTTTGTGAAAAGTTCCAGAACTATAAAATATTCGTTTTGGGAAAAATAAATTTTATCAAGTTATCATCGGTTCTGTATGCATTTAATCCAATGCGGTCCCGTACGTATGTAAGGATACTTATAATCAGAGATTCAGGAAATAAGTTTAAATTTACTGTTCCTTATAATGAAAGAAGTTGCTCTCCTAAAGGATATGCATAGTTTAGCTCTTTTGCATTATTTAGATAGGTTAAAACCTGGTATATTTAGTTAAAATCTGTGATAGTATATTTTTCTCAATCCTGAATTTCCTGCTTCAAATCTTTTGTTCTCCGATCGCATTCGCTTCAACAGGCTGCTCTTTATATATACGGGCACTCTTTCAATCTCAACCCTTTTCGGCTAACACTCGATACATCCACCCTAAATTGCATTTTATATTCCAGAGGAGGTAAGAGAGGGAGATCAGCATAAATCCGCGAAGAATCCGTTTGGGCATCCTTCCAAAAGGGCCCCTTCCCTCCCTTTAATTCTTTCCCCACTCTCAGCATTGTTCTCGCTAAAAATCTCCAAGCTGCTATCACACGCATGCGCGAGTAGCTGAAGGGGAGGGAGACACTGAGAGAAAGCGGTAGCATGGCAACTATCATCTGCGTGCAGAGAAGGTTTCGGATTCAATCGGCAAAGCTCTTCCTATTATAAGGCTTCATCCACTGTTCATCATCGCTATGCTGGTCAACTTTGATACTAAGCAGGTGAGGTCGGATTATTGAGTCGTAATAGAATCTCTGTCGTTATATGTCTGGGATCCAAGATAAGAGCTTGTTTCCAATAAACAATAACTTGTATTTTGGGTTTTCGAAAGCATGGAATTGCTAATGAAAAGATGCTGAGCTGATCTTTTAGCATTTGTATTTAGGACGCATGATATCTGAGTTTGAACTGGAGACAAGAATGGTTTCGAAATGGGCATTTCGTATAATACGTTGATAACTTAGATGTTCTATTTCGCAAAAAAATATGTTGCAGTTAAAATCATAAAACATACACACACTATCGTTTGATACCCAAGCTGAAGGTAGGAAATGAAATTGCAGGCTTTGCAAATGTTTCCAGTGTTCTATATTGTAAGATTTGTGAAGTATTACTGAGTCATTTGCAGAGAAGATCTTCGTCATAAAAACGGCCATTCTTGTTCGTCGGAAAGTGAGTAACTTAACCTGCAGTTCTTTAATCTTTAACCTAAACATATTTATAACTTGATAAAATTCCCCAAAGAGTAACGAAATTAAAGAAAAATTAATTATAAAATTCTAAACAGTGCTAAATAAAATTCCGTTTACTTCCGGCTACGATCAATGAGGTAAAACACTTCCAAACAGAAAGGTTTTTACTTCAAATTAGTTGTCCGTCATGGTGCAATTATTCTATTATGAAAATCATGGTCAAGCTTGTCGGAAAATCCTCAACCACGAGGGATCGCCAAGCAAAATTTTACTTTTCGCCGATGAAGGGTGGGCAAGAACGGCTCCAAACGCTCACTGGATTCTGAAACGGCCATGGTGGAGTAGGACATACTGCAAAATTACCGAGATAACGGCCACACGGCGGATAAGTGCACGTGGAAAAATAGTGGATCTTGGTAAAGGAAATATGTGCATCAAAGGAAAATTCAAAGAAGCAGAAGAGCCAGATTTCAAGTAAGTAGCTATTAAAGCGAGTAACTTATTTTTTTATATTATATCATTATAGATTTTTAAAGTTTATAGAACAATGAACGCCTTAAGACTGGATATGAATTAATCTAAAATTAGTTACAATAGAGAATCATTATCCGACCTTCTATTATCCGAAATACTACGAAAATTCGTTTGACATTATTAGCAGCATCTTCTTATTCGTATAATGCATTTCTTTTTGATTGTGTCCAACCTTTGTGGAATTCAGTAACAGATCTGTTTATTTTCGCATGAGATAGTTTGAATTCTGTAAGCATAAAAGGGTATTGCACACAGATTTGAATGTGTGTTAATTACAACATTTTTTTAGTGTACGAAATTTGCAAACAAAATTCTCTTTCTGTGAAAGAAATCTATTCTAGCAACTTACTTTTTGTAGTTCCATATTGTACAACCATCATTCAGTCCCATTCAAGTTTAATAATTGATAGTTTGCTGTAGTTTGTAAATGTTCTTACCAATTTTGGTATGATCTTGTAAGTTGATAGAAGAGACTATGACACATGTAATAGTAAAAGTAGTTAATAAAAACGTGAAACGCAATTAATAATAATATTAAGTTAGAAATAAAAGATGAGTGAGTAAGACACAGTTTAAATTTGTCTAAATTGTGTTAATGATGAGACGTATTAATTGCTAAAATGAATAAATGCAAATATGTTTTGAGTTCATTTTAAAAAGTATCGTGCTTTAATAGTTAGAAATCTTTATATGGATTTCAGCAACTGAATATATCTGAAATTCGTGGATACTGATGTAGTTTCAAGTAGTTTTACTTCTTTGTACGAATTTTGCATGATAGCTACGTACGGGCATTATAAAGGACCTTTTTTTTCCGTAACGGATTACAAAATAGAAATTTTTTTACTGTAAGAGTATATGCTAACTTTATATTGGGAGATAATATATTCTTTATTACTTGGTTAATAAATTATATATATACTGCAGTTAAAATTGATGCAGTCAGAATTGTCAGTAACATTTAAAAAAGAAAGAGACGTATCTGCGCTAAAGCTGCTAGATAAATTGATAATGAAGTGAAAAGCCGGAACGTAATTTAAATTAATTATAGTTCCAAAAAGTATTTTAAAGGTAATATTTCATTCTCCGATAAATGGGTACGTTGAACAGAGGAAATTAATTTTTGATGACTTTTGTAATTTGAGTTTTGCTTAAGTTCTGTAATTATCTTTTAATTTTTGACGACTCTTTTTGTAATTCTTGTTTAAGTTCTGTAATTATCTTTATCAATTCCATTTTAATTTGTACCCTTTTTTCACGTTTATTAGAAATAGGATGACCTTTCAAATTTTTTTTTGGAACTATAGTTAATTTAAATTACGTTCCGACTTTATTATCTATCTATCTATCTGTCTGTCTGTGTATGTATATACACCCACCCTTTATTTTCGTAATCGGTGGTCGTAATCATGTACTTGCAGTTACAGAAATGTTTTAAATGACGAAAATATTCATGTTTCGGCAGTTTAAAAAAATAATATTTGAGAAAAGAACGAAATGTAACTTTAAATCCGGTCTCCTGTTTCCTACACTTATATTTAGGAAAGTTGATACTTGTTACGAAAAATTAAAATTATAAGGAATTTGAATCCCATACGATAAAAATTGAGCAGCATATTAAATTTCAAAATTTTTAAATTTTGATGTCATTTTCAACTTGCCTAATTCGAGGAAATAAATGAAGCGTAGCAAAACAAAGGGGAAAAAGTGTCTATAATACTATAATCGGCTGTAACAAGGAAGTTGTGGTTCCATATCAAATTTTTATATTTGTGACATGAATTATTCTTTAAGATTCTCTTGAATATTTATTATATCTCTACTTAATTAGATGCACAATATTTTATATTTGTGATTTATTTCTGTGTGATTAAGCTTTGTCTCCCGAGTTATTCATAGAGGCCTATTTTTTAACAAAGGCCGTCCACATCCTCATACAGGGCTGGCTCCATAACAGTTGCAGTCAGTGCGTCCGCACCGGGGGGGGGGTGAGTTTTTAGTAGAGGCCGTAGAGCGGCGGAAATTAAGAGCCCCTGATATTGCATTAGGCGGAAAAAAGCTTAGCGCCGATGCAATACACATGTATATATCTTATAAAACATGAAGTGTTATAAGGTATTTCTCCCGCCTTCTTAGCATGCCTTCGTGGTGTAATGGTCAGCACACTCGGCGCGTATTCGAGAGGTTCGAGTCCCGGCGAGGACATTGCTCAATTTTTACGTCTCTCAGCATAAAAAAAATCCTAATGACTTTACATTGTAAACATTAAATGAGGAAAGTGCAGAATTGCCCCTTCCTTGGCACGTTTTTAAGGTCGGTATCCATGTGCACATCGACCTATTTTCACATAAAAAACATCCCAGAATTGCACAAATTCGCAGTCCCTTGACTTTGTCCCATATACGTATAGATCTATTTTCACTTAAAAAGTCAAAAGAAATTAAGAAAAATCCAATTCTTCTTACTCTAGTAAAAAGTGCCAAAGAAGTGGGCAATTCTGCACTTTGAATGTGATAACGATATAAATCGATAAAAATTAAACTTCGTAATAGAATCAAAACTATTTTTAAATTTTTATTCCAAAATGTGGTATCATTCAGTTTGTAGAAATCAAACTTGAATGTGCAAGTATGAAAACAATACTGAATTTGTAAGGTTTGTATTTAAAAAATTAACCAATTATTATGATTTGACCTTTACTACAACTCCTTTCCGTAGTCCTCACCAGAATGCAAATTAGTTACTGTGTATTTAAGCTGAAGATCTGAATGTTTAGAGAAGGGATGGCCAGCCTTTTTAGGACGAATGCCACTATTTGAAAATAAATTATGCGTTGCCGCTATCAACTTTTCCAACATATTAAAAAATATAAGAAGGCGAAAAAATATTACGTATAGGCTTATTATGGGATTTTTACTCAAACAGTACATTATTTATTTCCTTTCACGAGGTAAAGTAAGTATTGTAATCACAAAAAATTTCTGGGTATCATATTTCAACGAAAATATCCATTTTGACCGCTATCGTATGCAATTTAAGGATGTTTTTGCGTGACATTTGTACGTAAGGACAGAATAAAGGACTCTTTTTACTCAAACGGAATTATAAAACTGATTTAAAATGGATTCAGAGGAGATTTTTTTCTGTACGTACGTATGTATCTCGCGTGACTCAAAAACGAGTAGCCTCAGAACGTTGAAATTTTGTATATAGGACTGTGATAATACGCAGTTGTGCACATCCCTTTTCGACTGCGATCGGCAGCACTTTATAATATATTCACTTCATCATTCGGCTCAGTGAATTCAGTTTTTTTTTATACTTATATGTTGGTTAACTGCGCATTTCCTGCTTTAAAAATGATTGAATTATGGTGTTTTTATCTTCTGGTGAAGGATTTTTTTACCTTTAGTTAATATGCATGCAATAGTTGTAGAATTATCAACAATTTAAAAGTTGTTTAAGTGCGGCTAAGCCAAAACATATTTGTTTACATTTGAAACTTAGCAGACTGGTGAATTCAGTTTCTGCACCTTCATTACCTTTTTTGCCGAGTGGGACAAAAATTAAACTTTCAGTTTTGTGCACCGAAAAAATCTGCCTTGTTGCCTGCGTAGAAACTCTAATTTTAATTGTTAAAAAAAAGTATTGTTTTAACTGTATTTGGTGTTTTATTTTTTTGCTATGTTTTTCAGTTTTTAATGAAGATATTTTAAGGTTTTATGCATTTTTGTCTTGCCGCGAACTGAGAACAGAATTAATTGAAAGAGAAATATATCTCTAATAAAATTCGAGGAAATAAATGCAAATGAAATGCAGCAAAAAGAGCGTATAATTTAATCCGTACGAGGAAGTCATGTGGTGTACACGACAGATTTTTTTCCTGTAAATCTAAGTAGTGGAGATTTTTAAAAAATGTAATAAATAAAACAAAATGGCAAACCAAGGTTTTATTGTTGATAAACATTTTTAAAGTTTCAGTCAGTTATGTATAAATTAAAAATGAATAACATGAAGTATTTTAATTCTAAATAATTATTAAACAGTCAGTACTTAATTACTGAGGGTCTTGAATTTGTAGTTTCTTTTTTTTTCCCCGTAGTCTTTCCTATTAGGATTACTTCTTTAAGATGCTACCAAAATTAGGTATTTTACGTGCATATCAAAATTAGGTATTTTAGGTTCATATCAGTTAATCTTGAACGATATTTTGATTTTATTATGTTCATAATCGAAAATTTGTTCACAAATATATTTTGTTACAAAAATATCTGACAGCCAAATCGTGTAAACTTGGAAAATTGCTTGCTGGTACAAAATTTAGTTTTAATATATATCACTTGCAGTTCACGTATGACGGTATTTCTTGACAAAGCTATTTCATCAACCATGTTTTTTATTTTTATATCACCGACATTTTGTGCAAGTAAAGAAGTTATGTTTTTATTATCTCCTCTCCGTCAGAGTCGTTTTTTTTTTTTT
>KK121470.1:0-22213 GCA_000611955.2 Stegodyphus mimosarum | reverse complement strand
CTTCTTAAGTCTAAAAGCTGGTCAATCTGGAAGAAATTTCTGTTGTTTTTGTTGCATTTAAAATTATTAAATGTATTTAAAATTAATCCTAATATACAGAGTTAACCAATAAATAATTTACTAAAACTGAAAGTAGACAAATAACGAGAAATTACTAAAATGGAACAAAACTCGGAAAATAAATAACGGCAACTTATTCTAGTTCTTTTAATTATTAAATTTTGTTTCGACGTACACAGAACTTTATTTCTTATTCCAACTTTCAGCTACTACACTTCATGGCAATTTGATTTCGATAAAGTTTGCAAGCTGTAAGAAAAATTGCTAAAAAGTGTCTTCAACACGAACTGTAGATGCTCATCTATCTTATCGCGTAACTAACAACTTCGAAAAAGGGTTAAGTTATCCTTTATTCCAACTCAAAAATATGTTTACAGATGGCCCCCACTCGGGCGTACAAGAAGCCTCCACTTAGGCTTCCAATTCAAAATAGAAACTATAAAACTAATGCTAAATAAAATTAACCAGCCGAAGCTAACTCATTCTGCCAGGGAAACGTAGGTGAGAAACTGGAAGGTAAAGGAAAAGCTTGTTGTAAAATAAAAATAACTATTAGAAAAATAAAGTAAAACCCTGCATTATAATACATAAAAGCTGATATAAATCTTCTTTATTACCATCAAAAAACGCGAATAGGTCGTGTACGTAGAGAATTTACAGACGAAAAGACAGTTTCTCAAATCATTTGACCTCAAAATATTTCATGTAAACGTCAGCAAGTACAGGACATGTATAAATACAACCGTGGCTTTTCTTTCGTTGCAGATTTCAGTGCTCCTGATGAAGAGGGGCCTGTACCTGTTTGCTCTCGAAATCGATAAAGTTTTGACTAAAATCTATCCGAAGCACAAGGTTGTTGCTTTGCTAATTTTATGTTCGACGTGTTTCTCTTTCTCTTGAAATGTGTATGTACCTTTCGAGTTTTGGAAAGGATAGAGTTGGGAATGATCGTCTGGCAGTGAGGAAAGGGGTGCTTGGGGAAAAAAAAGAAAGGCTGAATACTACCGCCCTAAAGAAAGGAATTTAGATAAGGTGTAATACTTTGCTTAGAGATATTGCTTGCTTGATATCCACAAACTTACATCGTTTTCTACTTTCATGAATTTTTTTCTCTTTCCCAGAGCTAATCAGTATTCTGGTAAAAAAATCTGAAGCTAGAATCCAAGATGCGATAGAATGTATATAAGCAAAAAGTAGGTCGAAAAATATACCTGATGTTTAAAATTATTTTATTGTGGTTATATTATAGGCATAAAATAATCAGATTACTTGAATATAAACGGAAGGCTTGATTCTAATGTATTAAATAAGCATTTTGCAAAAGCTTCTCTCTCTCCAATAGTTATTTTTAGAAACTGCAGCCACTACTGCAGTACTAAACACTAATGCTTCTGTTTTTGCTTCCTTGTACGAAGTAAAAGAAGTATTTAAACGCGAAAAGTTTCGGTTATCAGATTGCAACGGAAATATCCGTTCTGACCCTTTCCGAATCCATTTTGACTACGTTTTTTTGTGTGACGTCTGTACGAACGGACGAAATTTTTTATCGCAGTCGGCAACACCAGTGTATGTATACATATATACGCATGCACCCCTTATCCGGCTTAAAAGTACTGACTCGGCCTTTATTTTCGCAATGCCAAATTAAAAAAAAAAATTCGTTTTCGATAAATAACGAAATCTAACTTTTAATGCTGTTTCCCGGTTCCTGACTTACATTTGGGAAAGTATATTCCTCGTTATGCAAAAATAAAAGTGCAAGAAGTTTGACTCTCGACAGCGAAAATTGAGCGGGATATTTAATTTCAAAGTTTGCAATTTTTGGTGTCATTTTCAACTTGCCTCGAGGGATTAGTTGATGAATTTAGAATTATTCGAGGAAATAAGTTTAATTGATCTGCAGCAAAAAAAAATGCGTATAATTGAATGGACTATACAAAGAAGTCATATAGTGTCCACATTAGATTTTTGATTTATGAATTTTCTGGTTTCTGGTAATAAATTTTGCATCACTTTGTCATAAGAAAACTAACGCCTTTTTATAGAAAGTATTTGTTTAATCCTTAGCGTGATCAATTGTTTGAAAACTTCACTTTTAAGATATTTTAACCACGGGATTTTCATAGGAATATAAAATAAGCAAGACTCAGTCGCTTTTTATACAACAAATTTTTATAAATGAAACTCACATACAACAATAGCAGAATCGCAGTTACTGATATAACTGAATGTAGGCAGAATGCCGTTTTAAAAAATTTCATTCAAAGATTTAAATTAAAATATTATTACCAAGTTTCATTCCTATTATTCAATTTCATATCATCATTCAATCAATTTCATGCGAAGTTTTATATTAAATTACGAATAAACTATCCATCCATCTTTATTGGCGTCCATAAACGCTCTCCAGAATACTTCTATACATTCCATCCTTTAAGAAAGCACATTTCGACTACCTGCGTCCATTTCATAATAATAGATTTAACTCATTCCGCGTTTGTTGACCGGCTTGCTATTATGTGCTAGATGCATTTTGATGTCATAATCTACATTTCTATAGAGTATATTTGTAGTGCGACAGTAGAAATTAGTGGTAGAATATAAATTGGAGTAGTAAATATGTTTGTTGTTATATTCCTATAAGTACAGTGAACGAAATAATAATTGGATGTGTGTGCTTTATGATGAAATAAAGCTGCGGCCGAATGTATTTAAATAACACACTGACGTGTGAATCATACCATAAGCAAAGCAGGTGTATTATTGTCGCCAATATTTGAAAGAATTTCGTGTTGTACTTTTAGATATGGTTTTTCGTGTATTTGTAACTATGGATTTAGAATGCGAAGCGAATCATGTTGTAAAATAATGGAAAATTTCTAAATAAAACTTTTTAATAAATGTTATATAAATGTAAAAATTAAACGATGATCGATCGCCGATGAGGGCATCGATAAGAAATGAAAACAGATATTTGAATATTGAAATCGCCTGTGAAAAAGTGTATTAACTCAACCATTAAGCAAGGGAGTACGTATTATATTATCTAAAACACAAAAGAAGAAAAATAATTTGACACACTTGTTTATCTATTAATATTGTTAATAAATAACCAATAAATGCATAGTGTGTCTACAGACTTTTAGGACTTCCCGGTACGTTTACTTTATTAAATATCACATTCAATTCAACAGCAAAATCACAAAATGATTAAAAACAGCGTATCTTTATAACTTTCGATAGAAAGTCGTGTACGCTGGAAAATGTTTCCCCCCTCCCGCCTACGTACAGTATTGCTCTGCTTGCTTTCAAACCGATGAGTTTATTAAATAAAAGTTTGTTTTAGTTATACAAAATATGAAATAGATTATAAAACAAGCTCGAAATTCAAAATGCGGCCACAACGTTATTCAAAATTTTTTGGCTCTAGATACCGTTGTTTTTTCACAATGCGAGAAACAAACATGCATTCATGTATATTTTTCATTATTTAATTTCTTTAAATATAATACAGGGCGATAATATTTAGTGGTAACAGTTTGAAAAGAGGCACGACATTTACAGTGATTCAAAGCAAAATGCCGTTTCGAGACTAATATTCCATTCGGGACTAACATCCCTTTTGGGCTAAAAAATTAAATAATTTACGCTTTGCGGAGTGGCAACACATTGAGGTATGGAAGATAAAAGTATTTTATGTAGGGCCGTGGCAACACTATTTTTTTAATTGCTGAGTTCTTTTATTAAGTTTGAAAGACAAACATCTTACACTATGATGAATTGCAACAAAGTAGCGCTTGAAAAATCAAGTTATAATTTTTTCGATAGTGGTAACAATTTTTTTTTTCAAATCATTGAGTTTGTTGCTTAAACTCGAACGATAAGTATCTTGCGTTTTATGAGCGGCAACACATTTCTTACAAATCTCCGAGTTTTTTACCGTTTGTCGAGCGGCAATACTTTTAATTTAAATTGATGAAATTTTAATAAATGATGCTTTCGAATCGCTTAATTTATAGGGTTTGGTATTCTTTGATGGCATAAACTAAGTCCAAACTCCTTAGAGCGAATTATTGCTAAGTCTGAAAAGAAATGTAGAGTCTTAAGAAGGTTCAAAAACAAATATATTTTTTAAATCAGAACTTCAACATAAACAATACCACTCGTGCTTACATATCAGCCACTGCTTATGGCAATGAAACTTAACGTAACAGTCATTTTCAAGATTTAAACTAAGATTAGTAACCAAAGGCTATACAATTGATTTAAAGTAAAGTTGGCTCAAACTTCTGACCGGCGTAGCAATTTAAATGTTGGCAACCATAATGCAAAGCCGAAGGATTATAATCTTATAAGAGTTAGCGAAACGTCATAACGTGATCTCAAGAGGCAGAAACACGTTCTGTCTTACAGTCCAAAAACCTCGCCTTAAATATACTTATCTGATTTGAATTCTGGTAAAGAAACGGAAAGAAGACGTGACAGTAAAGATCTAAATAATAATACAAACTAGTTGGAATAACATAATGGAACTTTACAAGTTTATTAATCAAAATTTCATAAATATCGAACAAAATATGAATAAATGAAAAACAAATTTTAAATTAAGAATTCGGCCCTCGAGAGGCACATCTTCTGTTGGAGGACACCTTGGTTTAAAATTTGTGTAGGTGTCGCCATTTTTCCACACTGCGAGGAATACAGAGAGATTCTTCATTATTTAATGAAAGAGAACGAAGATTCTGCAAATATCGTTTTGCAGATTTATCAGTTATAGAGGTCTGTAGACGCTCTGTGTGTATCGGTGAAATTTTTCTCCTGCTTTAAATATTACAGTAAATAGCTCTTACATATTTCTTATTGTGCAACAGACTTAAAAATATTCATGCAATGTGTTTTAGTTTTTCTGTCCTAGCTTTTTAATCTCGGTCTTTTCCTTAAACGTTTTATTCAAAACTGATACCACGGTATATGACAGACCAAACTATGGTAAGAGTATACAAAAAGCTTCCTCGAAACTTTCAAATTTTTAGATGATTGTTGATTAAAAAAATTATTACCTTTTTAAACTATGTAATTTATTAGTCGTTTAAGAATGCTTACTGAAATGTAGAATTTTGCAACAAAATTCAGCTTTACTTGTTTTAAGTAGTGCTAAAGAAATCGTGCCAAAATGAAATGTGATATATATATTGTAGAAACTTAAACTGTTTTTCTGTTTTCTAGTCACTTTTTACATGACATTTTTAAGGTACAAGTTAATTTTTCATTCATAAAGTTTAAAACTTTTTTATTTGAATTTGTTTAGAAGTTTCACGTTGTGATTTAAAACAGAATGCAAGTTGATTTTATGTTATTAAAATTGATTATGTGGCTAAATATTTTCATTTCGTTGTTTGTAATGGAAAAATATTCTTTATTTAACTTATATTTGTTATAATGTTAACTGCAAAACTTTCACAGTTTTATATTTTTAATAGGAATTCTTAGTATAACAGATGTTCTTGCACTTTATCTGATAACACTACAGCACTTTTATGAATGCATTTCTATGCCACGTACATGTTTTCTGTGAATATGTTGAGCTATTGTACATTAATTGTACATGGTTGTAATTTCTTTTTGCGTTTGCTCAAGAGTGTTATTAAAAAATAAAAAAAAATATGTCTCCAGTGTTTGAAAGTAGTCTTCAATTGTTTAAGCTTCATTTGCTCTTTTTATATTTCAATCCTAGCTTCAAAGTAACGGTTTCTCCTTTTCTGAGATAAGACTCATATTCTTTAATGCAAAGTTATGGAAGTTTTTATCATTTTATAAAGTTTAGATATGTAGCTTCTTTGCTGTCATAAACTGTACCTAAACATTAGATAGACTGGCAACGAATTATCAGCATCTAAATCTAAAATAACAACTGAAACTTGAGTGTAAATAGCCCTTTATTTAAAACTCAATAAGAACAGAAGGCACACTTAGTGCTTCCAACTCAAGCAAACATTTGTGGTGAGATAATTTAAATTAATATCAAATGTACAATTCAAATTCACATAAGCTAATAACCGAAGGCTACGCAAATCAGTTAACGAAAAGTTGACTCAAAACTTAACCAGCGTGGATATTCAACTATCAGCAATCATAATGCAAGGACGAAGTTTACATATCCTGTATGCTCCAGCGCAACGTGGCCAACGAGGCAAAACACGCTCGGTCTTACAACCTTACCTTAATACACGCTAACTAAATTTACATTCTGGCGGAAAAACGGAAGGGAGAAGTTACAGTAAAAATGCAAAATATAAAATAACTGGTAAACTAATATAAAGGAAGCTTACAGCTTCAATGAGGCATGTTTAATCACAGTGACTCGTGTGATTTGGTGGAGGGGTGGGAGACCCCAGCACCACTCCCCGAGGTGCTGTCCCTCAAAATTGGGTGGAAAACGGAAGTCCAACCTCTCTTCGGAGTAAGCTCTCTGAACTATTTTACCAATCTTCTGCTCTTTGAACCATTCTACAAATCCCAGTGAGAAAAACTGTCATACATTCTTCAGGAATTAAACTTTGAAAGTATAAACACTCGCATGCAAAATTTGCAAATTATGTGCATGCTTAAGAAAAGTGTTGAACCAAAAGTATTAATTACACCGAATAATAATGAAAATATTTAGAGTCGAATACGTAAGCGTACATATGCGCGTCTTTGAAACTAGTTATGACGTTACTTGGATCTATTCAAGGTCACACAACAATTTTCGCTCATTAGTTACTACTCCCCATCTCAGGCAGAGATCGTTGGGCTCGCAAGGTTCAATGCACCACGCGGAGCGAGGTAGCCAAGGACTGGCCGCCTTGCCAGACTATTCGGAGGACTGAAGCTGCCCACTTTCCAGGACAGAACGTACTGCCCCTTCTGGCTCCAGATCCGGGTCCGTTATTTTATCCGCCGGTGCCGAGACTGCTAAGGTACAGATCCTAGCTAATACAATAAACGACTGTTGGGGATTGTCTGTGGAGCTGTGACAGTGAAAGGGATGAAAGCGTGCGAGTTTTCCGCGATTAATGTGCTCGTACCCCTTCACGACATTCGCCATGTTTCTCGCAAGAGTTGGATATATTCTACACTCACGTTTGTGAAAATTGCAACACCATGAAGGACTTACGCGAGTGAGCTGAAATTTTCAGGAAATGCAAAGTAGCGCATGATATGCAAATGATTAGAATTGCAAATCCGTAGCGCATGCGTATGCTGAGCAGCGCCCTCTGAACGGCTGATGGATCCGAATAAATAGACGGCTGTAGCGAGGCGTGTATGGTTATCGGTGGTTATCTGCTAGTGGTAAACGTTAACTCAATCTGTACTTATGCCTCGTCGACGAAAGAGAGCGAGATTTGAACAACTTACAGAGTTTGAACGAGGGAGAATCATCGGCCTTCGTGAAGCTGGATTGTCGTATCGTGCAGTAGCCTCTCGTGTGCAGCGTAACAGCAGCACAGTGATGCGCGTTTGGAAGCAGTGGACGGACGAGTGTCGGACAACTCGGAAATCCGGGAGTGGACCCCGAAATGTGACGTCAGCTCGCGATGATAGACACCTGGTCCGCATGGCGCGGACGGACCGTACAGCTTCCTCTAGACAATTGGCAGCACTGTGGTCAATAGCTACAGGTGTTTCATTGTGTGCTTCATCAATTCGTAGACGTCTGCTGCAGTGTGGACTGCGCGCACGGACTCCTTTATACAGGATCCCCCTAACGCACGACCATCGCCGCCTGCGGCTACAATGGGCCAATCAGCATAGAGACTGGCGTGCTGATTGGCAGCATGTCGTGTTTTCTGACGAATCCCGCTTTAATTTGTGGTACCATGATGGCCGCATTCGTGTCAGACGCTATGCCGGTGAACGCCACCTTCCGGAGTGCATTATCGAACGCCACAGTGGACGAACACCCGGAGTTATGGTCTGGGGCGCCATAGCATATCATAGACGATCTCAATTGCTACGAATTGTGGGCAATCTGAACAGCAACCGGTATATCCGTGAAGTTCTACAGCCCGAAGCTGTTCCCTTCCTTCAAAGCTTGCCAGGCGCTGTATTTCAACAGGACAATGCCCGCCCTCATACTGCTCGGATTGTTAAATCCTTCTTTGCAGCGCAGCAGGTACAGCTTCTTCCTTGGCCTGCGTGTTCCCCGGATATGTCGCCAATTGAACATGTGTGGGATGTCATTGGTCGGCGTCTTGCTCGTGATCCTCGTCCTGTTGCGTCTGCAGACGAACTTTGGGTACGCGTACAAACGATATGGAATGCTCTTCCTCAGTCAGACATTCAAACTTTGTTTGACTCCATGCCACGTCGTGTAGCAGCACTTATTGCGGCGCGTGGTGGCCACACAAAATACTGATTCTGATCTCTTGTTCTTGTTTGTTTCCTTTGAACATTTAATCATTTATTTGTACCACTTCCACTCAACTGTGTATTAAATTGCATTCAATTATGACGATTCCTTCTTGGTGTTGCAATTTTCACAAACGTGAGTGTATAATGTATAGGTAAAATGAGTAGCTACCAGAGAATAGATCACATAATGAGAAGGAGAATTGTCGGTAGACTGGAGGCAGGACGTTTACAAATGCAGGTGGCTACAAATCTCAATGCAACGTTCAGTGTCGTTTGCAGCTTGTGGAAACAGTTTCAGACCACGCGATACATATCGGAAAGACCTGGATAAAGTTGATCATGATCCATAACGACGAATGAGGATCGTTACTGCACTTTCAGTGCGGCAACACAGGACTGGTACAGCTTTCACGCGAGCTGTATTCTGCCGCTGAAAACCGAGTTTCGCAGTTTATATTTACCTAAAGCCTTCATGAGATGGGGCTGTATGCCACATGATTCCCTGTTTGCTTCTTATTCACTGCAGCACACAAGACAGCACATTTAGCATGGTGCAGACAGCATACGCCTTGGACCAGCTGAGCACTTCAACGGAATACCGTGCTTTTTTTTTACAATTGAGTCGAAATTCAACCTGGACACTGATTCTCGGCCTACCACAATCTGAAGAAGGCCTGGAACATTACACCATTCCTTTCTCATCAGCAAAAAGGATCATTACGTTGGACGGCCGTTAACACCTTCGTGTGTTTGATAAAGGTTCTTTGAACTCCAATGAAATACACAGAAGAAATCTTGCAGACCTATGTTCGACTTTTCAGGAGCGCACTTAGTCCTGGGCTTTGTTATTGGACGACAACGCTCGTACACATAGGGCTCATCTGGTCGACAATTAACTCGAAAGTTAGGATATTCGCCGCGTGGATTGGCTCAGATTTCCTTAGCATGTCTGGGACGCTCTTGGATGAGCAATTTCATCTTGAAATCCACCTCAGAGAACCCTCCCAGAGTTGAAAACTACCTTGCTCCAGAAGTGGGCTTGAGTACCACAGGAAATCCTCATCTGCCTCCTGTCCAGTATGCCGTCACGCTGCGCCACCTGTCTGGATGTCATAAGAGACCATACCCCATATTACACGCTTTTTCAGTTCGATATCAGATTTTGGACATCTCTGCATTTTGAGTTTTACCTATTCTTCAGGCAAGAGTGAGAGTATCATGAACAACGGGCAGGAGTGTGTGCTAAATAAAATCAAGATCCGCCAGCGTGATTCCTCATAATTATAGAGAAATTAAAATGCGCGTCAATTTAGAAAATGAATATAGATGAAAAGAAAGTATACAGTCTACTTGAGCGTTTATTAATTTATGCGTACGACTGAGCTATCAACTTAACAGTGTTGGGCCGTCGAGCCGGAGGACTAGAATTTCTGAAATAAATGAAACTCTTGTGAATTCTAATTGCTTTGTTTGAGTAAAATGTTAAGGAATTGTGAAAAAGGAAAACCTTAGGCTTGTGGGGTTTTACTTATTAAATTCTAAGGTTCTAACTTAGAACCCTACGAACACTAACAAGCGAATAATCGCTTAAGTGCGTGAACAGAACACATAAGTCTTAAAGAGGGTTTACAACCCTTTATTTTTCGGAATATTTACAATCAGTTCCTACTTGGAACTTTACACAAAGCCTCCACTCGGGTTTGAACTTAAATAATAATGAATTTAAATTAAACTAAACTAGCTTAACTAAGCTATCTGAAAGGTATAGCCGAAGCTATGAGAAATGCAACTGGTTGGCCCCTAAGTATTAATTAAATCGGCAAAGCCAAGCAAGGGCCTAAGGTATGGCCGAGCGAAGTAACTGAGAGAGAACTTAGGCAAACGTGCGCTAGTCAGGGAATCAGACTCTCTCTTTCGAAGTCGGTGAAACGTTGATTTAAATAGTACTCTTTTTCATTTGCATTTACTGCGTTTCTGAATTTACATTCTGGCAGGAAATTGTAAGCTGAAATTAGAATAAGATAGGGAAGATACAAAACTTAAAATAACTGTTAATAAACTTAGGATAAACCTTACAGGCTTATAGCCGCAGAGTTATGAGAAACAGTATCTGACAAGCACAGTTGTTGAATTGACTCAGCTGATTAAAAATAATAAATGTTATCAAGCAGACGCTGAGCTTGTGAAAGAATTAATAAATACAACGATCGAAGATTGTAATGATAAAGAGCAGAGTTTACTTAATTTAGAGTAGATTATATTAGAAAGGGTAAAAGCAGAAACAAAGCTTGCAAAATTAAGAGGAGAAACGAAAGTAGAAAACCAAAATGAGAGTGATCTAGAAATTCGTGATTCTTTAGTGAGAAGTGTAAGAGCTTTAAATGTAAATGTGCCTACTGGGCCGGAAGCCTGACAATTTTCTTTCTTTTTTTCGTTACGAAGGGTTTTTCTCTCAAAAATTGACCCTGATAAATATTATTGCGTTCTGCAGGGGTTCGTGGATTTGGAGTGATTGTCGATAACACTTGATGAAGAATGAACACACAATTTATTAGTCAGTACTACCCAGAAGAGCTCCAAAAACACGTTTACAGTTGTCGAAAAACTTACGACAAATACGCTGAAACAATCAGCAGCACAACCCTCAGGCTATTAGGTTATAACAGTGAAGACAGCTTCACAGCAGAGCACTAGAGTACTGCTCCTGACTCGGTTTGGTCATTTCTGAAACTCAACTGTGTCATTTTTATATGTTTGATAAGTGCTCAATGATTGATTACGAGATGTATACAAACATCGTTTATTCTACATTCTACTCTAATGGTTCTATATTACAGTTATGATAAATAATAATAATAGATACAGTTACAGTTACATATATAACATCTCCCTTTTTAACAGAAATAATAATAATAAAGTATTATACATATTCTTTTAAATAATGAGTCTTTTTAACAGTCCTACCAGATCGAGTAACGTAGTTATATCCATTTGCAAAATTTGGTGATACAATACCTCTTTCAGTATTTGGTGGCTTAACACTTCTGTTGGGTGCTGAAGAATTTACAGGTACATTTAAATTTGAAGTACCGCTGATAGGTATTTCAGGTATGTCGGGTTCATCCACATCTTTATCCTCATGACTTCATTTTCATAGTTTCTTTGCATTGCAAACTCTTTCTGATTAGTTCCTTTAAGAATGTCTCTTCGGTTTCTTTCTACAATTCTTCCATGTGTTCTTATACTCTATGAACGCCGTCTTCTATAATTTTCCACTTTCATTTAGTTTTTTCCCTTTCTCTTTTATGTACACTTGATCTCCTACCTTCAGTGGTTTTAATGGTCTTCCATTCCTATCATAGTAGCTTTTTTGTAAGGTTTGTCTCTTCAGTAAATGTTGTTTATGGTCTTCATAGCGTTCCGTTTGAATGACATTCTCTTTTGTAGGCATCAATCCAAACATCAATTCTGAAGGTGACTTCGTTTCATCTGAAATAGGAGAGTTACGATATTCCAGTAATATTAAATATGGATCCTTGTTGTCAACTACAGCTTTTTCTAACATTCGCTTGACAATTTGAATATGTCTTTCAACCATTCCATTAGATTGTGGGTAATTTGGACTTGAAGTTCTGATTTCAAAATTCCATCTTCTTGCAAATTCTTTAAATTTTTTCAACTATATTGTGGACCACTATCCGAATATACTATTTTCGGAATACCATGTCTCGCAAAAATTGATTTCAGTTGCTTTATCACTGCTACACTTGACAAAATCTTCCATATGTCCAATTTCAACATATTTGCTATAACAATGAAAATAATCTATAACTATTAGATAATTCCTTCCTTGAAAGTAAAAGAGATCTGTTCCCAATACTTTCCTTGGACCATTAGGTATTTCTTTAGATATCATTGGTTCTTTAGTATTAGCTTTTTGTAAACTTAAACGTGTTAGACAATTCAGTACCAAATCTTCAATTTCTTTCGACATTCCGGGCCAGTATAATATTTCTCTTGCTTTGTTCTTGCATTTTACTACTCCTAAATTACCATAATGAATTCTACTTAACATATCTTTTCGTAAACTTCTTGGTATAACAACACAGGAATTTTTAAATGTTAATCCATTTGCTTCTGATAGTTCTTCTCTAAAGTTAAAATATGGTTTTGCCAGTTCTGGAACCATACATTTTTCATCCGGCCATCCAATTTTAATAAATTTTCTTAAAACTTGTAGTTCTTCATCTTTTTCTGTTTCCAGTTGAAAAATTTCCATTTTGTCTTTAGACATTGGTATACATTCTACAACCAATCCCACATGAGCTTATATGTCTCCTTCAAAGGAATAAGATTCTTTATCAGTAAATGATCTTGATAATGCATCCGCTATAAAAAGTTCTTTTCCTGGTTTGTATTTTTCTCAAACTGATACGGCTGTAATCTTATACGCATTCTTTGTAACCTTACAGGGCATTTATTTAATGGCTTTTTGAAAATTTATTCTAACGCCGAAGAAAAGAGCAACATCTGTGATCGACTGTCCTTCTTCAATGAGCCCCACAGCATGCCAGCGCTGAGAATCTTACATTCGTCTTCTGGAAGCCAGAGAAACAAGTATGTCTTGAAAGGAAATTGTATGAAAGTTTTAAACACCTTCTATCAGCACTTACAATCAACTTCTGTAACCCTTCATAAAGCTGGCTTCTTATAAGACTGCCTTTTTTGCATATTTCTTGACATGAAAGCGCGATTGGCTGTTACCTAACATATTTGCATACTTCCATCTACCTCTGCAGCGAATTGCATCCTCTTCAATTCTGATTGGCTTCCGGAAATTAGCATTTTCCTCTCCGTGCTTAACTTTTGGAAGTGAGTGTAATATCGGAGGTACTGTTAAATTTATTAGGTGAAAGAGCTACTGTCGTAATCAATTATATTAAAGATGACGAGCTTAGTAATTATGAAAAAGTGAAATGTATTATATTAAAAGAATTTCAACGGCTCACCAAACTTGCCTAGAACAATTTAGAAAGAAAATACCCCAGCAAAACGAAACTTATAGACAATCTGCTTCAGGGTTAATCACGAGTTGGAATTATTATTTAAATCTAAGATAAGTGTCGGAGTTTTGAACATTTTAAATGGTCTGTCGTATCGGATAAAATATTTTCTGCTCTTGAAAAAGAAGTAGCTTCACAACATTAATTCGACAAGTACAGAAATTGTTTCTGTTAAATGAGTTACCAAAAGCTTAGGTTAGGTTAGGTTATTCAACTATGGCAAAGCACACGAGGGCTATCTGCCTAAAGGGAGGGATGCCTTCGTGGAGGACTTTTTAAGGGAAACTGGCTCGTATACACGTTACACATGGGGAAAACCACGAAAACGCCCATGCAGCCAGCCCGTTCGCGGGATTCGAACCTCGGACCGAACTACCAGTGTTCAGCGTCTTTACCGCTCGGCCGCTGGTGGGCCCAGTTACCAAAAGAAATAGATCTTTACTTCGTGCGGAAAATTTTATAAAAATAGTTCCAGTTCATATCGTAAAAGCTATCAAGTGAAAACAGTAACAAAAGTATTTTTGACAGATGTTAAAAATGTTCGAAATGTGCTATTTGCAGTGAAAATCATGCTTGTATCAGCGCCCCACTTTAATAGGTTTCTATAAATAATACGTGTTCTATAAATAATAGGGTAGAAATAGTTAAGAAACATAATTTGTTTTTTAACTGCTTAGGATTAAATCGTTCTTGCGGATTTGCGGATTAAACCACAAATGAAAAATTTCATGTTCTGCGTGTCTGGGGGGGAGGGAGACACCATGTGACGCTCCATTTTCCGTTGAAATATAATCATAGAAAGAGTATGAAAAAATAAAAAGAATCAGTAGGGAGTGATTCCAGTGAATTCCTCTCCTCTAGCGCCAGATTTCCTGCCTAACAGCGGTAATGGACTGTTTGCAGCGGCAAGTATAAACAAATCGAGAAGTGTTCAAGTACCATGATCTGCTTTATTAATGATGGTATGGGAAAGTTAATTTAATCAAAACATTGCTAGACGTCAGCTGCACGTCCTCTTTTAGAAGCAGGGAATGTGCGATTCGATTCCAACAAGACAGATAAAGTAAACATCGTAATTTCTCAATTAAATGATTCTTTATTTACAATATGAATGAGAGTTTCGGTATGAGTTAGCAATCAAAATAAAAGTTTTATGAGAAATTTAGATTTTTTAGAAGTACGAAAAATCACATACGATTTGATTCCTTCAAGGAAATTTGATTTGAAGTGATATTTTTGTAACATATAATTAATTAATTGATGAGAATTTTAATGTACCAGATTGTATAGAGATGCTTTTAGGAACTGAGGTTGTAAAGTCTCGTTTTCTTGGGGAGCATAAAATGTAGACCTTTCTGAAGACGAAATAGCGAATTCTCGCAATGTCTTGAAAAAAAAAAAAAAAAAACAGATGACTGCCGACGAAGGTTATAAAAACCTTTTTAACACAAAATAGTAAATATAATCACGACTGTCTCCTACTACACGACAAATCTTACTATACGACTGACTTCTACTTCAGTCCTCTTTATCGGCTGTATTTTGTATTAGCTGAGGAATATTAGCGTCAGCCTGTCTCAGACAGAGGAGAATGTTGATGAATAGCGCATGCGCACTAGAAGCAGAGCTGAACTATCGTCTGTGAGAAAGTGTTTTTTACATCTCTTTTTTATTTCCTTTTAGACTTATTGCAGTTTGAATAGAACATGTACCTTCTTAAAATGATACATATTTGTGCATTTCGAGTTGCGATTCAGATGTGAATTTGTAAGAAAGGAACCTAGCGCCAGAGTGTCCCTAGAGAAAATAAATATACTGAATGTAGAGTGCGTTGTTTCTAGTATATGTGTGGCATTATTTTATTCTGATTTATAGTTATCGACGAGAAATAGATTCAATACAAATCTGACCGTTCAGAGGCGGAACAGCTAATAAAGTTTAGAGACTGTAATATCACTTTCGGTTTTTTGAAACGAAGGATTATTACGATACTTCCAGATTGAAGTTCTGTAGAAACAAAAGGATTTCCTTTTTTGAAGCTCTTTAATGGTTGGTTGACTTCTGCTAATTAAAATGTCACTGAAAGAGATATTAACGAAAAAACTACATTGAAAACACAGTTAACAAAATTAAAACAAAAAGTTGCGGACGTAAATGTCCAAAGAAGTGATTTGTTAATACTGAAGAATAAATTTAAAGCGCTTGAGACAGAGATAAATTCCAGTTTCGATTCTTTGTTTGGGTTAAGTACCGATGAAAGTATTGATGCTTATGTAAAACAGAAAGATGAGATTGACGATATTCTCTTACATGTAGAAGTCGAATTAAATCGTAAATTAGCTGAACTTTCCAAAGAAAATAAATCGGAGTCTTCGGGTTGTACGAATGCTGAGAACAATGTTAAATTACCCAAAATTACTTTGCCAACGTTTTCGGGTAACTTACATGAGTGGCTTTCATTTAAAGCTATCTTTTTAGCCAGTGTTGATTGGAATCCTAACTTAACAGATGCGGGCAAATTACAGTACTTAAAATCTGCGCTAAGAGGAGATGCTTATCGTATTGTGCATTCAAAATCCATAGTTGACTCTAATTATAAATTAGCCTTTTCATTACTAGAAGAAAGATTCTCTAATCACCGCGAACAAGTGTATGCTCATCTGAAACGATTTATGAATATGCATCCTATGCAAAAACGAGTCTGCGTCAGCGATATTAAACTTGATTGACATTACAAATGAATGCGTGAGATCATTAAAAGTTTGAAATCAGAGTGTTGCAGGGTTTTCTTCCAATGTATTTGAGTACATTTTAGGGAAAAAAATTGATCCTAACTCCAAAATATGGTGGGAAAGAAAATTAGAGAAAGAGAATTTGCCTACTTTAACTGATCTTATAGAATTTCTTAAAGATCATGCAAGAACTCTCAACGCTTCAAAGAGTGTGACTAATACAAAAAACGTTACACATAGAGTTACCGCTGTCGTTTCTAATGCAAATGAAAAACATGCGCAGAATTCAAGTAGATTGTGTAATTTGAGTAATCACAAGCTTTTTAATTATCCTAAATTTCAGAAATTAAGTGTAAAAGAAAGAATAGAATTTATGAAAAAACAAAAGTTATGTTTTTGTTGTTTTAATTTGCACAGTGTGAGAAATTGCCCTTCCAACTACTTGTGCAAGAAGTGTAAGAAAAAACATAACTTTCTCTTATGTTATCAAAACGAAAGTAATTCCGTTGGTACCACAGTAGAAGGAGCAGACAGTTCAGATCAGAACGAGTTGGGTAATCAGAACAGAAATGCATTAAATGTACATGCGCCTGCATTTCAAGCTAAAACTCCAAACGAAACCTTTACAGCAGCTACGCGCACTAACAGTGGGAAAAATGTAATCTTATCTCCCGCCTTTGTATTCATTGAGACTAATGATGGAACTTTAATTAAGGTAAAAGCGTTGTGTGATAGTGGAAGTGTTTCTTGTCTTTGCACCACTGAATTAGCGGATGTACTTAATTTAAAAAGGGAAAAGACAAACATTTCGGTTTGCAGTATGCCAGGTATTTTAACGACGATAAAATAAAAAACAGTTGCTCTTATCTGTAATCAGGAACAAAAGTATAAAGGAAAACTAGAGTTTTTGGTAATTCCGAAAATAGCAGGTCTAACTCCCGCAAAGTTTATCGATGTTAGTAACCTTATGATTTCTGAGAAGGTGAATTTAGCGGATCCGGGATTGTATAAACCAGAGAAAGTAAACCTCTTGCTCGGAGCGGAAGTTTTCTGTGATATGTTACGAGCTGTTAAATTCTATGTTCCTCAAACAGGTTTGATATTACAAAACGGTGTGTTTCGGTATATAGTTCGGGGAAATATAAATGATTCTCGGCGAGTTAATTTATCGTATTGTGGGTTAATAAATGATAATTCAGAGAGTGAATTGAAAATGTTTTTCGAACTAGAATCATTAGGAATTAAAGATAATCCTAACTGTCATGAGGAAGACAAAGCATTGGAAATATTTAATAAGACAGTTTGTTTTAAAGCTGGTCGTTACGAGGTTACTTTACCTTGGAAAAGGGACTGGAGTGAATTAATTAGCTGATAATTACCGTGTAGCAGGAAATAGATTATATGACAAAAAAATGTTTATATAGTGAAATATTATATAATTATCTCAAGCAAGGTATTATTGACAAAGTGTCAGATGAAAATATACCTGTTGGTAAACCAGTCTTTTACCTGCCACATCAACCGGTATTTAGAGAAACCAGTGTTTCAACGAAAACTAGAATAGTGTTTGATGACAGCTCACATGAGTTCGGGCAGTTATCACTGAACGATTGTCAAGGACAAATTTGAATCCTCACATGTTCCATCTGCTAATTAATTTCCGATTAAATAAAGTTGCAATTTCAGCGGATGTAGAAAAAGCATTTTTGCAGATTGCTTTGGCAGAAAAGAATCAAGACGCAGTGCGTTTCCTGTTTGTGGAAAACACATAATTAAATGATCTGAAACTAGCGACATATGGATTCAAGCGCGTAAGTAATGGGATTAATTCCGTTCTTGTTGGCTGCAACAATTAAAGAACACATTCGAAAATATCGAGATGAGCAGCCAGATGTATTTGAAATATTGAATTCTCGTGTTCATGTTGATGATTTTATTACCGGACAGGACAGTGTAGAGGAGGCTCTAAGCTTATCGCGTAAAACTAAACAAATTAATGAGTGAAGCAAATATGAACTTGCGTAAATGGGTATCCTAAGCTGATGAAAAAATGGGAAGAAGAAGAGTTCGAGATCCATCCACATAAAGTCAATGACTGAAACGAGACACTTAAGATCTTAGGAATGTTCTGGGATACTAATGAAGACAGTCTAAGCATAGATACAGGCAGTTTAATGGAATTTCTTAAAAATAAGCGTAATACGAAACGATTCATCTTGAAAACTGCAGGGATTTTTGATCCTTTTGGGTTAATAACTCCATTTACTGTTAGACTGAAATTCTTGCTACAAGAACTTTGGGTTCGGAAATTGACATGGGATGATGAATTACCTACAGATATCTCTCAAGAGTGGGCAAAGTGGTGTTGTGAATGTCATCGTCTAAGTAAAATTCCAGTTTCAAGATTAATTTTGAATCCCGAAGCCGATTTCATAGAGATTCATTGCTTCTCAGATGCCAGTCAGAGGGCGTACGGTACTGTTGTCTACGTAAAACTGCGTAAGCAAGAAGAAATTTCTTTGAGTTTCGTTGCATCAAAATGTCGTCTTGCATCTGTGAAAGGAATTACGTTACCTCGTCTTGAATTACTTGGTGCATTACTAGCAGCACGTTTAGGTTCTGAAGTGAAAAAATTGCTCTATCAAAAGAAATCCTCGAGAATATTTTATTGGACTGATGCCGAAATAGTGCTGTGCTTGATTAAAGGTCCCAGTACCAAATGGAAATCTTTCATCCCCAACAGAGTTAACGAGATTAGGAAGTTAACAAAGCCGAAAGACTGGTTCCATTGACCAACAAAAGAGAACCCAGCAGATGTTCTCACGCGTGGTGTTGAAACTGACTTTATTGTGAACTGTTCCAAATGGTGGTCATGTTTTGACTTTCTAACACGTCCAGAGATTCCGGAGATTCCTCATTAGGACTTATCAATTGAAGTTGCTGAAGAAGTGTGTCCAAATGAACTTAAAAAGGACAATGAACTGCATAACGATTCTTACTTAGTTTTAATTGCATGTAATGAACCAAACCTCTTTAATGATATTCTTAATTTGTCTGCTAATTATACTAAACTTCTTCGTCTTGTAAGTTTCATTTTCAGATTTAACCATAATTTTAAGAACTCCAAGGTAAAGAGGTATGAAATACTTACTTTAGAAGAGATAAAGGATGCTGAGGTATATATTTTATTAGAGGCCCAAAAAAGTGAATTTCAAGATGAAATAAATCAATTAAAAAGAGGTAAGTGTGTAAACCCCAAAAGTAAATTAGCATCGTTGAATGTGTTTCTCGATAACATGGAACTTAGAGTGGGCGGACGATTGTCCTATTCGGACCTACCCGCCAATAGTAAACACCCTCTTGTTTTACCTAGTAAACATCATTTAACTACTATTATTTTAGAGCATTTTCATTTGAAGTACTTTCATTTAGGATCGCAATCTCTGTTACATCAGGTACGATAACGATTCTGGCCACTTAATAGCAGAAACAATTATAGAAAGGTCATCTACAGATGTGTGACATGTCTTAAGAACAAACCCATCACAGTTCAACAAATAATGGCTCAGTTGCCCAATTTAAGAATCAACGTAAGGGAGTTTTGAACAAAATCTATGTCGTAGTATATGTATGAATGAGTACAAAAGCCATACACTTTGTGACAGACCAAACTAGGCTATCTTTTATTGTAAGCTTAAAACGTTTCTTCTCTAGAAGGGGAAAATGTAATAGAATAATGAGTGATAATTTTAAAATCTTTATTGGTACTAATGTAGAACTAAAAAATATCAAAATCTGGTTGAGTGTCCAGATGATAATTTAGCAAAATTTTATATCACAGAAGGTATACAGTGGAAATTCATTCCTCCCAAGTCGCCAAATTTCGGCGGAATTTGGGAGGTCGGGGTTAAATCCTTTAAAAGTCATTTGAAGAGAGTTATTGGCAATCAGTGTTTAATTTTAGAAGAATTCTTAACTGTAACAGAAATTGAAGGAGTATTGAACTCAAGACCGCTTACTCCAATTTCAGCTGATTACAACAGTTTTGAAACTTTGACCCCAGGTCAATTTTTGGTTGGCAGACCTATCACAACTCTTGCTGAGCAAGATTTATCCAACATAAATGAAAGACTTTCTAAATGGCAAAGAATCACTAAGTATACACAGAAAATTTGGAAATTATGGAAACGTGATTATTGTCGAAAACGGCGTGTAAAGAAAAACTATAAAATAAATTAAACAGACGATTCTGTTTTCACTAGATGGCGCGCAATGAAATGTTATGACTTTAATTTTTGTTATTAATTTTTTGGCAACGAGAATAAAAAGAACAGTTGAACGGACGAGATGTAGAAACTAGAAATAGTTTGAAATAACTTGTGTTCATTTTATCATTGTGCAACATTGAAGCTTAAGATGTAGAATTTTTATTTGAATTAATTGACATTGATAAGGTGAGCTGTGTTGTGTATACTTTAAAATATATACATTTACTGAATATTTTCATATTCTGAATTAATTTGAATTGATAGCTATCTTAGAAATTTGCACATCTACTTTAAAATATGGCCGAAGCACAATCATATGAGTTATTAAAAAGAAAACGTAAGTCGCTGAGAACAGCGGTTACGAAGGCAGTTAATGATTTAGGTGCTGAATTATCAAACATAGATTCAAATAGTGGAAAGATAGATGAGCTAATAGAAATTCTTCCCATTAAATTTGAACCTCTAGCTTTAGTTGATCAGCAACTTGAACCGCTTTTAAAGCCTGAGGAGTTTGATACAGAATTCGAAACTGCACAAGAATATAGAGAAAAAGTATTGCTTTGGCAGTTTCATGCGAAAAAGAAAATCGAAGAATTTGCGAAATCTCAAATCACGACAACCTTTGAGTCTCCAATAGCTCATAGATTAGAACAAATTTCGAATTCTGATAACCTGCGTATTAAAGTCCTTAAATACCATATTGCCCGATTCTATGGAGATGACGGCTCAAATTGGCTTACCTTTTGGAATAGTTTCGAAACAGCTGTGCATAATAATGAGTCCCTAAACAAAATAGATAAATTTAATTATTTAAAGGCTCATTTAGGGGGATCTGCTTTGAACACTGTGGAGGGTTTTCCTATTTCGGCGGAAGCCTATGATAAAGCTTTACAATTATTGATTTGCCAATCCTGAAATATTGATTCAAGCAAACATGAACAAGATTCTAACTATGCAGCCATTAAAAAACTCTAATGATATTAAGTCTTTTAGGAAGTTTGTAGATAACTGTAATGTGCAATTAAGAAGTTTAAAATCATTAAACGTGTCTCCCAAATTATGGCAGTATTTTATGCCCTATGCTTTTAAAACTTATTCCGATTGATTTAGTGTTAGAATATAATAAATCACAAGAAAACAAATCTGGTTCGGATATTCAACGTTTACTTTCGTTTCTTACTCTTGCTTTGACAGCACGTAAACAGACATATTCTAATAAGATGTCGTCATTCGGATTAAACGATCGAAAACAAGACTCCAGACATAATTTTCCGCGAGATAAGAATTTGAATAAAAAACAAAATTTAACGGATGTTCCAACTGCAAATGAATTATTGACGGCTTCGACGCCAGTCAAATGTAATATGGAGGAAAAGAAAACAACTTGTGTATTTTGTGATTCCGTGACTCATACTTCTGACTGTTGCACGAAAAAGTATCTTATTGCGCAAAGGAGACTGCTTTAATTGTTTACAAAAAGCTAAGCATTTATCGCTGAACTGGCCCATTAAGAAAGCTGTGAATTCTGTTCTGGATTACATCACAAATTTTTTTGCTTTGAACAACAGAATAAGGAAAGAAAAAATAATATGGATTCAGAGTCTACCGATCTAATTAATCAAAGCAAGGGGGAGTTTTTTTGCAAACGTTAACTGTTTACATTGAAAATGAAAATTCAAGGCAACTGGTGAGGGCG